>JAGKQL010000007.1:30852214-30862611 GCA_018398635.1 Cyprinodon brontotheroides
ACACATACATATTTGTGTATATAAAGTGTAAGGTTATTACATTGTTATTACATTGAGTTATTATATTTAAAAATAGTATTTATGAATAATATTTTGTTATTCAAGACATTTAAAAATATCTTTATTTATGTTTTGAGGGGGGTGGGAACATTTAATGATTTAGTTGTATATTTTTTATATTAAATGCGATATGTAATATGTAAAACATGTTTTAGTTAAATAAATAAATGTGAGATCTGTTTGTTTTAGTGGTGAATGTATTTATTGACATTTGTGTATTTAATGAGATATTTAGTCACATCATGATTCTGATGTTGGGAGCCTCTGTTAGATCCTCCTGGCTGAAGGTGTCTTCATATTCCAGGGGAATTTTCAAAGCCGGACATGGGATGAAATGCCTGAACCACCTGAAGTGATGCTTTCAGCTCCAGGAGGTCGCAGCTCTAATCCAAGCTTTTTGGCTCTGTTACCAAGGCAACTGTTATCAGCTTTAAAACGTGATAACAACACTGTAGCAGCATAGAGAACAGCAATAAGCTGAGAGCAGAGCCGCATTTGTAAAGTTTAAAACCCTTCTTTATGCACGAGGCAGCCATGTTGGATTTATAGGTCAGGATTGGTGAGGAAACGCCAACTTTCCATGTGGGAATCGTGCATTTCTGTTCCACAATCAGAGCTGAACATTTGTAGTGAACCAATATCTGTACGGCTAAATAAAGAGTTGGTTTAAGATAAAAATCTAACATCATGGCGTTGAATACAGAAATATGGACGTTTAGACATTGCAACACGTATTGTAACAAACTGAATGTGAGGGCCTGAGCTGCATGCGGCAGCGTAACAAAACAAGCCGCTCATCAGTGCTGTTGTTGACGCAGTGGTGTGTAAAACAACAAAGCACGTTGAGAGTGCGGTTTGGTGAAGAAGCGCAGCTGTACAAGAGAAGAAGAGAGGTCGGGGGGGGCATCCTATGAGACTAGCGCAGGTGGTTGGGGTGTGGAGGGTGTGGGGGGGTTGGGTTGGCTTAGTGGTGGGAGGGAATGAGGAGGCTGTGGGCGTGGAGGAGCTGTAATGAGCCCACTTCCTGCACCGAGCCCCTCGCAGCTCTGTAAAGCCGTAAGCTCTCAACGAGATCAGCAGGATTTGCTGGC
This sequence comes from Cyprinodon brontotheroides, assembly GCA_018398635.1. Taxonomy (NCBI): domain Eukaryota; kingdom Metazoa; phylum Chordata; class Actinopteri; order Cyprinodontiformes; family Cyprinodontidae; genus Cyprinodon; species Cyprinodon brontotheroides. The sequence continues at coordinate 30,853,366 of JAGKQL010000007.1, forward strand.
TGTGGCTTTTTACCAGCCGTGCTGCAGGAGACCTGCCTTTCCTCACGCTGCGTTCTGCCTCAGCACTAAACACTAAGCAGGGGAAATCAATCCACATCAGGAGGAGTCTACAATTTATGAGCATCAACTTTAAAACTATGTGCTTGATATTTACTTAGCTATTCAATACATGAGAAATAAATCAGGGATTCCTTTCTCATTTCCAGGTTATTTAGAGGAGTTTTTTTTCCTAGTACATCAGTAAACAGAGCTGTCTGAAAGGAACGGAATTCAGTTTTCATTTTATTTCTACAGTAAAGCACCAATTCACATCATGTCATCTCTAGACACTTTCCAGTTCACCAGATCAGATCATCCAGTCAGATTGATTCAAAGTTTTCTATCTAAGGAAAACCAGTTGATTGCACTCACTCATTTCATTGACTCTTCTGCAATCCCTCACACTAAGCATGCTTTTTAGCGACAGTGGAGAGGAAAAACTCCCTTTGAACAGGAAGAAACCTCCAGTGTGACGGAGTTGGCTCAAGACTTTAAAAAGCAATTTAATGTATTTGAACTCTAACTATGTGATTTAGTTTCTTAGATGGGCCAACCCTCTTTCAGATCACTCAGTCTCCCTCATTCTACATGACACATTTGTTCTTAAAATGTTTAAAATATTTTTTTTCTAAATTCAGAACACCTAAAGATATTAAATCCTAATTAACTTTAATCTCTTATGCTTTCGGTGTTTATCAATTGTTTTCTATTGTAGCAGTGGAACTGAAAGTGGATGGATGGATGGATGGATGGATGGATGGATGGATGGATGGATGGATGGATGGTGGATGGATGGATGGATGGATGGATGGATGGATGGATGGATGGAAAAAAGAAAAGAAAGAAAAAGTAAAAGAAAAGCCCTAACCCTAAGCTAGGCTTGTTCAGTTGGAGCAGTGCCCCCTCTGTCCCCCTCTTTCAGCCTCTGCCCGCCCCCCCGTGCTCTCTCTGTCCTCCTCTGGTCTGCAGGGTGAACATACCCTCTTCCTGTCCACCTGCAGCGGTCACATGCTACCGCGTGCTGCCAGTTGTCTGAGGTCTGACATTACAGACAGGCAGAGAAAGGTCAGGCTATCTAAGGTCCCTCTGTTGATACTGAGTCACGAGTTCCACGTCAGAGCAGCGCTACATGGACACCTGTCCTCCAGCTGGCTGCTCCCTGCCTCTGACTTTAACTCCTCATATTTGATCTGAAATTGAAAATGATAAGCGGTGGTTTGACCCCAAACTTGATGGTTGGTTGTTTGCATTCAGGCAGTTTGAAATCAGATGGGCTTATCTGCACCTGCTGACTGTGAGAGAGACTTCCCTACTCTGGGTTTTATTCCCAAACGGTTCACAGACGCAGCGTAACAGGGAGGGAATCAGCTAGAGAGGAATCCATGATTAACAGCAACTGGCTTCAGGAGGGATGAGAAATCATTCCAAAATAATCCCTTTTTTTACTGTAAAAATAATGCATTAATGAAAAGAAACATTATGTAGAATAAACAGTTCAAAACTATTTTTGTTTCTAATTAAACAATTTTTGTTATCAATTATTTTGTATGCAAATTGAAAGTTGTAAAATGTTTTACCAGTGTTAGGTGATAAAGTAGAAGATTTCAGGTGGAAAAAAAAGTTTCATTTTAAGGTTCATAAATATTTCATCCCCTGCTAGATACTTGGATAAATCTTTTTTCATTTTTTCTATTGTTGTTTGTATTAAATTTCAAGATTTCAAAATCTAGATAGATAGATAGATAGATAGATAGATAGATAGATAGATAGATAGATAGATAGATAGATAGATAGATAGATAGATAGATAGATAGATAGATAGATAGATAGATAGATAGATAGATAGATAGATAGATAGATAGATAGATAGATAGATATAATCAAGACTAAAAAAGCATTTGTTTAGGATTGCCTTCGATTGTTCAACTGAAACATCATTAGTTTAACTTTTTAATTTTCTTTTTAGTCCAACTGTTTTTAATGTTCTTTTTTGTTTGTGCTTTTTTTTTTTCCTACTTTGATTCTATTTTTATTTTCCTATATTTTAATCATGTAAAGCTCTTTTTGCATTGTCTTTGTACTAAATTGTGCTATACAAATATATATATATATATATATATATATATATATATATATATATATATATATATATATATATATATATATATATGTATGTAGGTATATATGCAGATATAGATAGGTATATTGATAATAATAATGTAATATTTTTGGTCCAGATGTAGATCCAATATCATCCCTCTCTCTCCATTTATATATTATCTGTATATATATTTATATATATAGAGATATATATATGGAATAAATATAGATATATATAGATAGATGATAGATAGATAGATAGATAGATAGATAGATAGATAGATAGATAGATGATAGATAGATAGATAGATAGATAGATAGATAGATAGATAGATAGATAGATAGATAGATAGATAGATAGATAGATCGATAGATCGATCGATCGATCGATCTGATAAAGGGCTTAGATTGGCCTGAAAAAAAAACAAATATTATTTGAAGGAACACATTATATATTTATTAAGAAATACATTAAAAAAAACAGAAACGAAGCATAAACATCAGGTAAGCTTTAGAAAAACAGAATCTGAAAGGATTATTTTCTGCATACCAGAGTTTTCCGTTAGCATCTGAACCTGGAAGAACCTGCTGTTTTGCCTTATTTTAGTTTGTTTGTGTTTCCTAAAAGAAAATACTGTTATTTATTCTGATATAAGCCATATTCAGGTTGTGCTCCACTGTTTCTGATTTTGTAGCTTTTCCATCTAAAGTAGAGAAACCATCCCTCCATACGAACACGCTCTCTTTACGAGTTCTCCGATGTGATGAGAAGTTTTGGTAAAATGTCTGACTCGAGCACGGTGCACATGTAGCTTTCACATGAGAAGGGATGAGTAACTGAGGATGATAGGAGGGTCTGTCTTCATGCTGCAGGGACGCCCTCCCCACGCCTCGCCGAGCTGCCAATCATCCGTCCCTCCTCGCATCTTTCTGACTGATAGTGATGTGTCCTCACGCTGCTCGTGGATAAATGATCACTAATCAGCCCCCGAAGATGAAGGACAACTCTGTAAGTAAAAGAAATACCTTTTTTATGGTTTATAAGATTTGTTTTTACATGTCAGAACCTGATTGTTTGGCAGGAAGGCTGTTTTTTCCTGTTGTGGTTAGGCTGCGTGAAGGCGAGGCAAACATTTGTCATGCTGACAAAACACAAACAAAAACTCTGCGACTGCGGCTCTCTAAGCCTCCCAGCTTCTTTATTGTTCTCTAGATCTTTAATCCAGCAACAATAAAGATATTTACCTTTAAACTGATTCATTTTAAAACACACAGACTAACTATTTGCATCATATCAGGTGAAGCGGCTGAACGAAGAGCTAGTATCTGCTCCATGTCGTTAACAAAACTAGTTTGCTCCAAACGAATGCAGACTTGGCTCTGTTTGGGTTTCCATTTATAACTTACTGTTGCAAAGGAAATAAAGCTTCCTTGTCTGACTTCCTTTGCAGGTGCTAGCAGCGCCTCTATTAGAGTTAATTTTTAAACATCATTCATCCCCCAGCTTTCTCTGCTGTCGGTGGAGATGTTTGAACACGTCTCGTATTTACTCTCTGGATTGACGTCTGTGGAGCATCAGCAAATGGCCTCAACCTTTCATTAAACCCTTTCTGCTAGAAGAAGCATCAACGCAGATCTTAAGGCTTTAAAAGAGAAAGTAGAACCGTTAAGTAATCTTCTATGGAGCTTTCACGTGTTCTGAGGACTCCATCAGTTCTAGGTTTAGCTTCATAGTTTTCAGCTGAAAGCCCATCCTGTGTCTGCGGTGATGCCACGCATGTCCAGGCCCTGGTTTGTGGTTTATGGTAGGACCAGGTCTCAGGGAGCTCAGACCACGTGGAGCAGCTGGTGTCACCAGCTCACTGCTGGCTTCTTATTTATCATCAATTTCATCATCTAATATCTGAAAAAAAAAGAAAATGGATCAGACAGAAACGTTGGGTTATAATCTGAAATAGGGCCGAAACAATAAAACGGATTAATTCGTTATTGAAATAATCCTGAACTAATTTAGTAATCGATTAACCGTTAACCGGAGTATTGATACTCTGCCTTCATGCCTTTAGCTGACAGAGCGACAGTTATTATAGCAAAATTGTAAAAAGAAAATGAAGATGAAAATGAACCTTTAAGATCTTTAAGATGAAGAAAAAGTTTTCTTCTGTTAATCTGCTGTATCCTGAACTCCTCATGTGGAAAAGTTTTATTTCCACCACCTTTAATTTTGTAAAAAGTCTTCTTTAAGGAACCTATTTGATTATCAATCCATTATTTAAAAAATAATCAACAGATTAATCGATTTGCAAACTAACCATTAGTTTGCAGCCCTAACCTGAAGCCATTAGTAATACATTACATGGCTGCACTGAAAAAATCCAAATCTAGATGAGTCATTTTTTCTTAAAATAACTGCATTTGGTCTTGAATTGAGCAGGTAAAAGAGATACTTTGCCAATGGAACAAGACAATTTACACTTAAAATAAGAAAAAACAATTGCGTTATCTTATTTTAGGAGTAAAAATAGTCATCTCATTTACCAAATCTATTTTTTCTTGAAATAAGTGCATTTGTTGTTGAATTAAGGAGGTAAGTGAGACACTTTGCCAAAGAAACAAGGCAATTTACATTTAAATAAAGTAGAAATAATTGCATTGTCTCGTTTTAAGTGCATCTTATCTAATTATCTTAAGAGGAACTCTCAGTCCATTGGCAGATCATCTTATTTACCTGCTCAGATTAAGGCTAGATATACCTATTTTAAGAAATGTTGACTTATTTATAGATTGTTTTTGCAGTGTATGGATGACTTAGAAGCAAATAACTGATGTGGATTCAGTGGCTATAGAGAAATCAAGGTGATAAGGAGGCTATTTGTCCTGCAACATGTAGCCTGATGCATGGAATCCTATACTGTAGCAATCATCACATGAAAATCAAATCTAAATCTAGATAAGACATTTTTTCTTAAAATAAGTGCATTTGTTCTTGAATTGAGGAGGTAAAAGAGACATTTTACTTAATGGAACAAGACAATTTGCTCTTAAAATAGGGGGGAAAAATGCAGTCTGTTATTTCAAGTGTATATTATAGAATTTTCTTATTTTAAAAGTGAAAAAAAACTAATTCTATTGGAAAATAATCGTATTTATCTGCTCAAATTAAGGCTAAATACACTTAATATAAATAAGGTTTTGTTGTTAGTGTTTTTTATTGAGTTACAACATAATTTAACAATCTTTATTTTCTAAATGAGCAGGAGGTTTGGTTTATGCTTGCATGAGAGTGAAGCTGTGGGGGACTAAGCTCCAAATTGTGTTGGATCATTGTTGAAACGGATCTAGTTTGCTGGATCTGGAAGTTCTACTTTATTTATATTCGGAGCAGTTCAGTATCAATGAAATCCAATCCTCTCCAGCCTGCTGCAGCTTATAAACGGGGCTGACTCCATGACATCAGGGAGTGCTTTCACACATCTGGATCCTATAAAGAAGGACAGCTAAGGCTCGTTCCCTCTCCTCTCTTTGTTAAAACATGGGAGGAATGCAGCTTTGACTCAGCAGGTGTTTCACAGCAGACATTTTGGCTTGTCACCACAGGAAAAGCACATTTCTCTCTCATGACACCAAGACTATCTGCATTCCTTCCACTTGAGCTATCCCCAGAGTGCTGATGTGTAGTTTTGGAAAACTTGCGGAGGAGGGCCGTCTAAAGTCTGCATGTTTTTCATCAATGCTGCTGCTTTTCTTCCCGTACCCTATGGAAATAAATGAGCAATAGTTAATGTGTATTATTGTACACTGGAAAAATTCAAAATCTAGATAAGTCATTCTTTTCTTAAAATAAGTGCGCATTTTTCTGGGATTGTAGAGGGAGGAGTAAAAGAGACATTTTGCCAATGGAACAAGATAGTTTACACTTAAAAATAAGAAAACACAATCGGAGTCAATGTCTTATTTCAAGTGCATGTTATCTTAATTATCTTTTTATTTTAGGAGTAAAAATCCATTCTATTTTCCTACTCAAATTTAGGGGTAAATACACTTAATTTAAGACAGTTTTCGCAATTGGACTCTATAAATCCACACTGGAAAACGATCTAAAAATAAGTAATACATTTTCTTAAATTAAGTGTATTTAATCTTTAATTTGAGTAAAGGTAAATGTCTCTTTTACTTCCTCAATTCAAGAACAAATGCACTTATTTTAAGAAAAACTGACTTTATCTAGATTTAGATTTTTTCCAGTTTGTTGCCAATGGAATGAGATTTTTACTCCTAAAATAAGATATTTAGATAAAAGGAACTTGAAAGAAGACAATGTAATGCTTTTTTTTTGTTTGTTTTAATGTAAATTGTCTTGTTCCATTTGCAAAATGTCTCTTTTACCTCTTCAATTTAAGAACAAATGGCTTCTCTAAATTTCATTTTTTTCCAGTGCATGCCACACTGCAAAAATGATCTAGAAACGAGTAAAAAAATGTCTACATTTAAGAGCATTTACTCCTAATTTGAGTAGATAAATAAGATGATGGGCCAATAGAATGAGTATATTTACAATTAAAATAAAATAATTAAATATCATGCAGTTAAAATGAGACAATAAAATTGTTTTTCTCTTATTTTAAATGTAAAATGTCTCGTTCCATTTGCAAAATATCTCCCTTTCCCCCTCAATTCACTTATTTTAAGAAAAAATATTTTTTTCTATTTTTTGCAGTGCACATTGGTTTCTGTTTAAGGAGCAGAAGCAGGGAGAGGTGATCCAGACAGAGTTTCATTATTTACACATGCCCCATGTCTGAGAGTTTAAGAGCTATTCCTTGTTGCCTGGGTTTGAGCGAGGCCCCTCTGAAGTATCTGCGCTCAACTGTAAGAGCGTGTCTGCTTCCCATAATGCACCAGCCCATCTCCTGCCCGGTGCAGGCAGTGAAAGAGACCATTGTTCCTGTCACTCCGAGGCATATTGCATGCACTTATGACACAGAGTGGGAGAAATGATTCCCATTATACTTCTGGAATGTCTCTGAATTGATCCATCTGGGGAAGATTCATGCTCTTCTATGCAGACTGTGATTTAGAAGTTCATGGTTTAAAACAAGTTCTTGTCTCAATGTTTGAAAATCAGAACGCAGTGTTTTGTTCTCTGTACTATAAAGATGATTTGATGATGACATCTCTGTGTAGAGGCGGGTTCGGGAGCCATCTGATACATAGGATGTGTTTATAGTGGCGCAAACAGAGAACAGAGCAAAGTAAGAAGGAAGCAAAACCCACGATGGATACAAAGCAAACCTCCCTGGGCTCAATCTGTGAGCCTGGCCTACTGTCTCTGCTGGAGGTTTCTTCCTGTTCAGCGGGAGTTTTTCCTCTCCACTGTTGTCGCTCCAAGCATGCTTAGTGTGAGAGGGATTACTGTAGAGTTCAATGATTAGATGCAATCAGCTGGTTTTTCTTTAGATAGAAGAATTGAATTGAATTTAATTGAATTGAATAATTGAATTGAATTGAACTGAATTTAATTTAATTGAACTGAACTGAACTGAATTGAATTGAACTGAATTGAATTGAATTGAACTGAACTGAATTGAATTGAATTAAAATGATTTGAATTGAATAATTGAATTTAATTGAACTGAATTTAATTTAATTGAACTGAACTGAACTGAATTGAATTGAATTGAACTGAACTAATTTGAATTGAATTGAACTGAACTGAACTGAATTAAATTGAATTGAACTGAACTGAACTTAATTAAATTGAATTAAAATGAATTGAATTGAATAATTGAATTGAACTGAATTGAACTGAACTGAACCGAAGTGAATTGAATTGAAATGAACAAAACTGAATTGAATCGAATTAAAATGAATTGAATTGAATAATTGAATTGAACTGAATTGAATTGAACTGAACTGAATTGAATTGAATTGAATTAAAATAATTGAAATGAATTGAATAATTTAATTGAATTGAACTGAATTGAATTAAAATGAATTGAATTAAATTGAATAATTGAATTGAATTGAATTGACAGCCAATCAGGGACTAGATCCTGCTGGAACATGGGAAGAAGAGTGCAGCACAGTGATGCATTTTTTCTAACCAAATTAGAAGATAGAAACATTTTTGTTGACATAGGGTGAAGTAAGGAACGCTCTTTAGGGGGTTTGTGGGTGGCTTTTTAAAAAGGTTTGTTAATTCAACATAAGGACTGTTAAATCATTGATGACCGGTAGCTCCAGAGCTGTCCCAGCCAGCTGCCTCTGCCCCACTCTGCTGCTGTCTGAGCTCCTTGTTTTGCTTCTGTTGTCCCAGTGATCCTTCCCTAAAGTGGGATAACAGTTTCAGGTCCTGTTTAGACGCAGGGAGCGACAATCAAATGCAGGACCGCCATGCTGAGTTGAAAGCAGACAGAAGCTCCTCCCTCTTCATGACGCTGTGAAGCGCGGTCCACGGTCGGCTGTGTGAATTGCTGGAGTAATGTTATGGATGCCAATGAGGTGAAAAATGTGCTGGAACGGCGTTTAATGTGACAGCAGCATACGGGAGATTTCTGTGTAACAACAGGATCAGATAAAAGCACCAAAGAACAAGAGCAGTTACCCATCCATGCAGCAAGATCAGTCAATTTGACAAGATGATAATGACATTGGATGATTAGGATTATAAAGCAGAGTTGAAATTATGAAGTATTTAGCAAATGTATTAATCTGCTGATAATTTTTTCGATTAATAAGCAGATAGCCAAACGTTCCTTAAAGAAAACCTTTTATTAAATTAAACCAAGTGAAACTCTGGATAGAGTTTCACCTGGTTTAAGAGCAGGTTGACAGACAGAAGCGTTTTTCTAATCTTGAATGCAAAATATTTATCTATTTTTTACAATCTTGGTTTAATTACAGCTCTAAGTGGGTCGCTTTGTCAGCAGGGGCTTATTTTGGGAAATGTGGGGGCCTAGGCAAAGACAGGCAGGGGGCCCTCTGAATTGAGAGGACAACACATAAAACAGACCCGTTATCCAGATAGAGAAATGTTAATTAAGAATGAACATCCATTCTCTGTTCTGGGTTGTGACCACTCTATACAGCATCCCTCTCTTCTTGTCT
>JAGKQL010000007.1:30865018-30894489 GCA_018398635.1 Cyprinodon brontotheroides
TTGGACCTTTCTGAACATGTGCAGCAAATGGACCTGATCCAAGATGGTGGTTACTGAAGAGGGGGGCTGAGACACACCTTATTATGATCGTAATTTGAGTAAGCTTTCTGATGGCATTTTAGCGAAAGTAACATAATGTGAAACAAATAAGGAATAGTTGTATTAATCATACATGTAAACAGAGTTATATGGGGCCCAAGAATCTAGCCCTCAGGCAGCTGCCTAGTGTTGCTTAATGGTAAATTCCCCCCTGTCTTTCAGTTACAGACATGTTTTAAAGTCTACTAGTTACTAAATTACTTGTTGATTATTTCAATAATCGGGTTAATCATAATTAATTGTTTCAGGCCTAATGAAAAGTTTTGCAGCTAAAACAGGAAATGAACTATTTAAACTAACACTTCTAAACCGGTTTGGATCATTTATCCCCCGAATCAAGAGGCTAGTTAAGAGGAAAACAAAAGGCTTTAGTTATGGCTCCCATCCCCTCACACAGAGGTCTGATTGATGTGCAGCTACCCTCTGCTGGAAAAAGCTGGCAGCTCCCCTCCTGGATTTTTCCAGCATGATGTAATGTTTTGGTGATTCTTGAAGCATAATGCTGAGAGCAGTGACAGTCAAAACTAAAGAAACATCCTTCCCTTTAAGAAGGTGAACTCCGCTCTCTTCTCAGGCGGATCATTTATGCTTCACAGACCATACAGCCCCTCTCAGTCCCCAAAACAAAGTATTGTCAGCTTTGACATGTGTGAGAACATTTGACTCTCCATGTTCTCAAGTTGCAGACATAAAATAAGGCCTATCCATTTGTGGAAAAAAAAAGAACTAATCTCTGCTGGGCAGCCGTACTGTGCAGAGAAAGACACAACAGCTTGTAGAGGTGTAAACGAGGAGCGCTGCGCACACATCATGAAACACAGCCTTCTCCGTTAGCCCAGATCTATTTTTATCCTGGATCACATATCACGTCTGGCTCCTTTGTTCAATGCTGTGGGATATTTGGGAACACTCTGATATCTCTCAGAGAGTGAAGGAAGTCAATGAGATGTGGAGCGTCTCTGTGAAAACCGATACGCTCCTCCAGGAGAGTGTAAGGTGAAGTAAAAGCCAGCCCTCTTGCCGGCGGCGTGCTCTACTATTCCAGATTAACGTACGTTACTACCCCACACTCTCACCAGGGGAATGAAACCATCCAGGATGAACATGTGGATCACCACTGCAGGGAAATGCATGTTGGTCACTTTGTATTAAGACTCTCATTTAGAATATAGCGTCAGTAAAACCTGGTTTATGCTCAGAAACCAGGTCGTCTGCGTGTCTGTCGCAGTTAACGGACATATGCCCTGCCCCCTATTGCACTCTGATGCACCTTTACAAAATTGTAGGTGACCGCAGACAGCAGGGCTCTGATTGGTCAATTCTCCATCTGCTCTACACTATGCCTATTTCCTGTTTGGTACCTAACTGCAGAAACTCTGCTGTAGTGCCGTCCAAAAGAGCGCCTGGCACACCTGGACTTTGTCCCAGACACCGTGCAGGGCGCTAGTTTGTAGCTCTCTGTGTGGCGGTCTGTTGGTTTGCACCTGAAGCCAAGGTATACTTCTTTCGTGACTACATCTGATCCTCGCGAGAGCTTTCAGAACTTCACTCACCGCAGATCAGTCTACGGCTACTCTCCGTTAAGAAATACCGGAGCTGCTTCACCAAAGCGAGCGTCCAATCGCAGCGTTAACTTTGAGCGGATTTGAGGTGTGTGGCTATAGCGAGAAGCTGGCGACAGTTCAGTCACAAAAGAACATAGGCGGCTTCAGCGATGAAACTTAAGCGTTAGGCGTGGCTTCTCGGCTGCCGGGGTTTGCTCCGGAATTACCGGAAAGTATTTCTTCACTGAAAGAAGAGCAAAAACACTTGCTCTGGAGGCTTTCTCCAGAGGAAAAGATGTTTTGCTATTCTCCCGACTGGTTTCTTAAGCAAGAGTAGCCTGGCTGTTGGTACGCATATCGCCGTTGATCTGATTGGTTTTATTTGGCCCGGTCTATCACCAACCAATAACCAGTATTTTTGCCCCTTCCCAAAACTACTTCAACGGAAGGTTTCCAAAATGGATATGAGCGCAAATCCATCTGGCGGAGTCAGGTTAAAAGTTTGCTGGCGCCGCGGCCAGTCTATGCAAGGGGAACACTCACAGGTGAACTGTGCGTCCGGCGTTGGATGAGAATGATATAGGTCCTGTTATACTCCAGAGAGCATACTGACAGATGTTAACGTTTTTAATCTTAAATACAAAATGTTTTATATTTATTTACAATTTTGGTAACCCCACTGCTCTAAATGGTTCGCTCTGTCAGCTAAAGGCATGTTTCAAAGTCTCTACACTCCATTTAATGATTAATCGATTACTGAATTAGTTGATGATTATTTGATCTATCGATTGTCGCAATTAGTTGTTTCAGCCCTAAATAAAAAGAAATTTACAGTTCTTTTTTTCAGTAATTTTACTTTAAAATATGTCACAACAAAAGCGCTTTTCAAATGATTTACTAAATATATGAGTTAAATTAGATTTTTCTGTCACTCTCCTGGTCCTCCATATAAAAGGTCATATGACTCTTAGAATATCTTCCTTCCTCCTAACAGTTAATCTGTCACTTAAAACCCTGTTTTTCTGCAGAGGTTGAGGTGGTGACAGAGCAAAGCAGGTGACTGCTTCCCTACAGAAGGTGCAGGGACAGCCTCCTCTGTCTAATGGTGGTACTTTGCACCATGCAGAGTAAAAATACTAATTCCAAGACCTTTTTACTTATTTGTAGCTCGTTTTTTTCCAGTTTAAGAAATGTTCACTGGAAAAACGATCTAGAAAAAAGTAAAAATGTCTTACATTAAGTGTATATACGCTTAATTTGAGTAGGTAAATGAGATAGTTTGTCAATGGAATGAGCATTTTTACTCTTAAAATAAGATAAATATATAATATGCGCTTGAAATAAGCCAATGCAATTGTTTTTTGTTGTTTTAAGTGTAAATTGTGTCGTTCCATTGGCAAAATGTTTCTTTTCCTTCTCACTCCAGGACCAAATGTACTTATTTAAAAAAAAAATACTGATTTAGATTTTTTCCAGTGTTCATGTTCTTCTCTCTGAGTTATCTCAATGGTGGAGTCCCAGAATAAGGAGGGTTACAATGATGACAGTAGCTCCTTTTCTCTCATTCAGAGAAGACGGTTGGAAAGTGATTTGTGGAGTGTAGAGAGTGAAAGCCCGCAGACTCCCATCCTGCTGAGTTTGTTTGGGTTGGGCTCTGATTCTCCCTATTCAGTCAGTTTCTGCTCAACTGTTTTCCTCTGATTCTTATGCAGCTATGAATGTGGTGGGGTGGGGGTGACCGAGGGGAGTGGGTAGCGCAGGAATTCACGCTGGGTTGGCTCATCTTGGATTTTGCTCCTTCACCATTTCCACCCCTGCTAGGCTTTAATAATAGTTTCGCTTTGTTTGAGAAAAGCTGCACAAAAACTCTTGTTTTTCGAGCATTAAAAGAGCTGGAAGTGATGTCCCTGTTTTTCTCCACCACCAGAGTTCATTCATTCACTTCCCAGGGCCCCAATCTGCTTTTATTTTTAGCCAGAATCCATCAGGGCTGACAAGTTAAGGGCAGCATTCCAGGTCTTTTCCACAAAGTCGTCCTCTTCTGCTCTGCTGACAGCAAACTCAGCACAGCCCCTTACTCAAAGCCCGAGGATTGTTGAGTCATGTGAGATCATGTACACAGAAACACGGGAGAGGTGGGGGTTGGAAGGTGGAGGCAGCAACAGGCCAGCTTGGTAGAGGTGGTGGGTGGAGCTGCGGAGCAGACTAAAAACCAGAGGCCAGCAGACGTGAGAACATGCTGCTGCTAGCTTTGTATAAGGTAATGTTGGGGTGGGACGCGTCCACAGATTTATTTTAATACACTTACAGCCTTGGCTGGCAGTGGGGGAAGGGATGTGGAGACTGCCAGTTCATCAGAAACCCACTGTCACACCTCGGACAGGGCAGGACTTATTAGTTGACAGAGTCACCACAGAGGAATAAAAAAAAGCACCAGAAGAGGCAAGTTTGGTTCAAAGTTTGGACTTTTCATCTGCATGATGTGGATTGCTGTTATTGCTGCTGGGTCTCAGCTGAACAGCTTCCTGTCACACATGCATGCTCTGAGTGCGTTTCCTCACCAAAAAAAGCTTTGATTACTGAATAATCCAGCCTATTTGAAACAGAAGTAATGTGGTTTGGTTTGGAAAGAGTTAAGAATGTAGCCTTGATTTGTTTTTCTTTTTTTTGCACAAAATATGGCAAAAGAAGAGATTTGTAATAAAAATAACATACTATCTCCTTACACATAAGCCCCATTTACACTACCCTTATGAAACTGTGCCAAGAGTGGACAGAGCGCGGTAACCGAGATGACTGTTGAGAGTACAGTAGTAGCCATTCAGAATGTCCACACTTTCCTTGAAGGGTCCTTGGTTGGTCCTTTGCTGGACCTTGGTTGTTCCTTGGCTGGTCTTTGGTTGTTCCTTGACTGGTCCTGTGTTGGTCCTTGGATGGTCATTGTTTTGGTCCTTGGCTGGTCCCTGGCTGGTCCTTGGCTGGTCCTTGGCTGGCCCTTGGCTGGCCCTTGGCTGGTCCTTGAGCTGGTCCATGGCTGGTCCTTGGGTGGTGTGGTTGGTCCATGGCTGGTCCCTGGCTGGTCCTTGGCTGGTCCTTGGCTGGCTTGGCCCTTGGCTGGCCCTTGGCTAGTCCATGGCTGGTCCTTGGGTGGTCATTGGTTGGTTCTTGGTTGGTCCCTGGCTGGACCTTGGGTGGTCCTTGGCTGGTCTTTGGTTGGTCCCTGGCTGGACCTTGGCTGGTCCTTGGCTGGCCCTTGGCTGAGTCCTTGGCTGGTCCTTGGATGGTCCTTGGCTGGTCTTTGGTTGGTCCCTGGCTGGACCTTGGGTGGTCCTTGGCTGACACTTGGTTAGTCCTTGGCTGGTCCTTGGGTGCGTCATTGGTTGGTCCTTGGCTGGTCCTTGGGTCGATCATTGGTTGGTCCTTGGCTGGTCCTTGGGTCGTCATTGGTTGGTCCTTGGCTGGTCCTTGGGTGCGTCATTGGTTGGTCCTTGGCTGGTCCTTGGGTGCGTCATTGGTTGGTCCTTGGCTGGTCCTTGGGTAGAGTCATTGGTTGGTCCTTGGCTGGTCCTTGGCTGGCCCTTGGCTGGTCCTTGGCTGGTCCTTGGTTGGTCCTTGGCTGGTCCTTGGTTGGTCCTTGGCTGGTCTTTGGTTGGTCCTTGGCTGGTCTTTGGTTGGTCCCTGGCTGGTCCTTGGTTGGTCCCTGGCTGGACCTTGGTTGGTCCTGGCTGGTCCTTGGCTTGTCCCTTGGCTAGTCCTTGGCTGGTCCTTGGGTTGGTCATTGGTTGTCCTTGGTTGGTCCTTGGCTGGCCCTTGGCTAGTCCTTGGCTGGTCCTTGGTTGGTCCTTGGCCAGTCCTTGGTTGGTCCTTGGTTGGTCTTTGGTTGGTCCCTGGCTGGTCTTTGGTTGGTCCCTGGCTGGACCTTGGTTGGTCCTGGCTGGTCCTTGGCTGGCCCTTTGCTAGTCCTTGGCTGGTCCTTGGTTGGTCCTTGGCCAGTCCTTGGTTGGTCCTTGGCTGGTCTTTGGTTGGTCCCTGGCTGGTCTTTGGTTGGTCCCTGGCTGGACCTTGGTTGGTCCTTGGCTGGTCCTTGGTTAGACCTTGGCTGGTCATTGATTGGTCCTTGGTTAGACCTTGGCTGGTCCTTGGTTGGTCCTCCATAATCAGGACATTTCAGACATTCATAAAAATACTAGCTTCCTACCGTGCCACATGATTTCCAGTGATGATTCTGCTTTGCAATTCAATTCAATTAAATTCAGCACTTTACAGCAATCCCTCACACTAAGCATGCTTGTAGTGACATTGGAGAGGAAAAGAGTGGAGAGGAGCAGAACATCTTCCACAGGCAGCCCTGCTGGTTTCATTTCATTCACCGCTGTTAACAAGTTGGAGTTGGAGAGCAAAAGGCTGTGCTGCATGTTACGTTTTAGCGGTTTTACAGAAAACTTTGCAGGATGCACAAGCTTTGTTTGTTAATGACCAAAGGTGGCTTAAAGAGGCTCCTAAGCCTTCAGGGTAAAGAGCTTGGAGAAGGTGGGGGCCGATGTCTCCTCTTCTTTCTGTATGGACTATATGGACTTGTTTCCTCAGAGCGCTGGCCCTACAATAGACAAGCAGCCTGACCAGGATGTTTTCCACCCCGACCGTCCCTCATGGTCACATTCATCTCCACCACGTCCCCCCGAAGCCCACCAAGCAGATCCATGCAAATCCAAGACAGTCAAAATCTACAATAATAGTTTTTGCCCATAAGAATCTTAGCTGCAAAGGTATTTTAAATTTTTTTTCCATCTCAACCCCAAATCTGCTGCTTTTTCTCTTTTTTTAATGTAAGCGAAGGAAACCAAAGGAAAATTACTTGTTTGTGCGCCAAACATGGCGAATAATGATGATTCCAATTAAATTTTTTTATTTTATTTTATCTTTATTGATTCTTAAGAAAGTATAATCTACAAAAAGTTAGGCCACAATGTCACAACATTAATTACATTTGAAATAAGGTGGACAAGTAGGCCATTGTATTATATGAGTCTAAACAATAATACAACCTCAAACCCCGAGAAAGATTATAAAGCAAGAAGTAAAGAGTGTGAAAGATGAAACAACAACAAAAACAATGAGAAACATAGTATAAAATAATTATGAAATATGGCTGTCATAGAAGAGTGGATTTTCAAGGAAATTTATCGAGTTAGGTCTCTAAAAATGATCTTTTTAAATCGTATGCGGTACAGGAAGCCTACTACGCAAGCCAAGCTTCTGCCGCCCTGGCGCCCTCTTCCACGCTTTATCTTAGGTCGCTTTCGCTCCTCTAAATAAAAAATGGATAGACGAGGAGACTCACTCATCCACGACCTCCGACACTATTAAACTCTTCCTCTTGCTTGTATGCTCTGTCCATAGCGTTCCTTGAAGCCAGCCCGGTCAATGGATTTCTATGTCACCAATTTAGAACCTACTTGGTCTAATGGAATTTCCATGAACTGGTTAGCAAGTTGCTTTCGGCAATCTGGTAACAACCAAACTTGCTTTGCTAACCTTCCGCCCATAGCACAACCCCTGCCCTCTTGATAATTGACCAATCACATTCCCTTTATTCTATTCGTGTAAAGTCAGGCACCACTCGGAAGGGATAGGCCAAAAATGCAACGGTTGGAACGGCCACCGCTTCCCTACAACTTTAAGTTTTATATATTCTACCCAAATCTGCCACCACTGACTGAATTGTTCAGTCTTGTGAACTGAAAAAAAATAATATAACCGCTTTGGGCATTTACTTAATCATATTTAGTTACTTCAACACAATTGTTTTAACATTTAAATGCCGAAAACAGTTGCATTATTTTTTTCATCTTTCCATTTTATATACGTTACATGTTATACTGATTCCAAATCTAAAAAAAAAAAGAGAAAAATCTTGTAAAAATAGATAAAAATAGGTAGAAGTTGGGGGTCATTGTTTTGTTAGCTTATTTCTGTACTGCAGCCCTGCACTAGTCACCATGGAAACCATTATGTGGGGCAGCCGGCAGTGAAGCACTATAGAAACCTCCTTGGAATATATTAATAGCTCCAAAGCCCCCCTCTCTCCTCACCTTCAACCTCCCATCATTGTCTTGGAGCCAGTTTACCTCAGGCTGCGTTCTCAGGAATTTTAGGCCACAGCGCTGGAATGTTGAATCCATGGCTTATTTCATGCAAACAACAAATTTAGGCTCCAGTTTTATAAATGATGCATATTCTAAGTTTTTTATGTACTTGCAAAAAGAGGAAAAAAATCTTAACCTCTGTCAGAGGGGTCCTGCAGAGCTAAACACTGATTGCCTGATGCTGCAAAAACCATGCAGGACGAAGCATTCCTTTGCAGTGGTTCTGCTGAGACACAAATGTTGCTGAGAAAAATGCTGCTGGTTCATTTTCAATCAAACTGTCAGGCTGTGTTATTACCTTCCTGCACACAGCTTATTTCTATCGGGTTCTTGCTGGCAACAATCGAACCCAAAACATTCAGCATCTTGCCTGTTCTCAGAGGCATTGACTGAAATGCAATTTAGTTGTTTCTGTTTTGCAGCTCAGCTTTTAAAGAAAAAGAGGCTTCCTAGAGATCTACTCTCCCATCTGGCTGAGATGATTAGCAAAGCTGAGGCAGATGGTGCCATGGCCAGATTCTGCATTGCTTCAGGGGTGTAATAATATAAACACACAAGTGACGGGCACATCCACGGCTGAATAGGAGTGAGAAAGCTGCTCTGCTGTTCTGCAGATTGAGGCCCGTTTCTCTCACAGTGTTTTTGATGGTGGATTAAGGTGGGCAATACGCACTCCTCCTCCTTTTAATCCACAGCGAACACAAGAAAAAGTGAATGAAGCACACAATAGTCCGATCCCCTCCCCGACTGCTCTCAGTGATGGCGGAGGGTCTGGAAATATTGACACAGAGAGCAGCGCCTGAGAGCCCAGGAATCCCCCTGAGAAGACTCTGGGCGGGAGGGTGAGGTGGACCCTTGGAATGCACTGCAAGGAGTTAATCACTTATTTACAAGCTGAACTCGGTGAACCCGGCCTGACTCAGCCACTTCCACCCCGGCCAGTCTGGCTCACCTCTCCCTCCCTCCCACCCGACTCTCTGTTTTGTTCCTCACACAAGGCTGGAGCTCCCCATGGCTCGCCCCACCCCTCCATCCGCTTATTGACAGGCATGTCACATTCATGCCCCTCATTGGTCAGAATCTTAACCTCTGCTTCAGGCAGCCTAATCCGTCCTCCACGCGACCCCGGTCACCCCGCCGCTCTGCGAGGGCTGCGAGCGTTCAGGTCATGAGCTCATGACAAGTAGAAAAACAAATGTCAGTGGGAAGCTGCAGTGAAGCAGGCGAGAGGAACTATTGTTCATACTTTGATATATAACATTCAGGAGTCATGGAGGAATTTTGATCTGACAGCTCCCATCAGAGGCGGTTCTAGACTGGGGCCAACAGGGGCCTGGCCCCTGTACTGAAAACACACAACAAAGTTGATGCAATTAGCAGATGCATTTTAAAACATCCTTTTTGTAGATCTGATAGTTTAACTAAATCAATTTCTAATGATCATATGGGATAAAAAAAAGAAACTTTTACTGATTTGTACCTTTGATCGATTCAATATTTTGCCTGGACAATTCACTTTAAGAATTATTTAGAAATTGCAAGCAGCTTCAGAAATGATCACAGTTTTTTTCCGTTAAATCAAGTGTGCAACCTGGGCTTTATGGCTCATTTCGTCCCAGGTTTTCTTGTGTGTGTGCATGTTTGAGTTATTCTTTAGTTCTATGCCTGCAGCATCGGTAACCGATTAAAAATCTGAGGGGTCCGAATAAAGAAAATCATGATCCAGAGACATTTTTAATGAAAATCCGTTACTTTTAACAGAATTTAACACTGAAATAAAATTTTGTTTTTATGCATACATGATATACATTGACTTTTTAAATAACAAATATAAAAAAAATAGAATATTTTTTCCATTTTAAAATCTAAAGTGTTTATTTGAAGTAGAGAACAACAATCGTTCAGTTTGGTTTATAGATAATTTCCTGATTATCATATTTTATCAAACAGCTGAACTGAGCGTTTGTTATTTTCTGTTATTTCTGTCTTAATGTTGGCAGTGGGCTTTATGCTGCCCTGCAAGGTCTTTAAACCTGGGTTTGAATGGAGACTAAGCCATTCTAAAGCACATATCAAGGAGCTCATTTTGAGCCTGGATCCAGATTTATTGTTGATTCTGTTCATGGTGGAGAATCCTGCTTCACAGCAGCAGGTTGAGCCAAACATCCTCTAAATGTTCAGGGTCATCTTTGAGCACCATTTCACTTTTCTTTCACCAGTTCACCGCAGTTCTTCCAGCAGTCCACACTTTCTCTGCTCTCTTTTTCTCATCATCTTCTCCTTCTTTCCCATCGCCCAGCTTGCCACAGGTTTGCCTGCTGTGTCTAAAAGTAGCAGCAGCAGCAACCCAGACTGACAGCAGCTCATTGGATCATTTAGATCGCGTGCAGCCTGGAGCCGGACGCTCTGGAGGGCTTTGCACCGTATTAACAGGAGAAGCGGCGCAAGTGAAGTTAGACACTGTCATTGAACAACATGCGGTAATTTATAAATGTTTTAAATCAGATTGGATCCAGATCAGCCAGCAGGTGGGTCTGGATCCAGAACCGTTGTCCACTAATCTGTGACCTCTGGTCTAGAAACACCACTGGCTCCCATAAAGTGCTAACTCATTTTCTCTGAAGGTTTAAGGCGCGCATCTCCTTTCATCTGTCCTGGCTGATCTGTAATCAGGTTACAGCTTTAAAGATCGTTGGTCGGTGTGAACTGCAGTCCTAGCAAAGGTCAAAGAAACCCCTTTCAGGCGTCCTTGTGTGTCAGCAGGACTGCCTGTGTTGAAAGTGTCCAAAAAAGGTCAGATCTTGTGTAAAAGAGCAGAAACTGTCAGCTGTGTCAGTCATTATGAGTCATTGTTCAAATTTGCCTTTTCCTCTAACTTCTTTCTTTAATAGTGAGCGGTAACAAGGGTATTACACTTGATTTGAGTACTAAAACTTATAGCTACAGCTTTTCCATCAAACAAATAATACATCAATAGAACATCAATGTTGGTGCAGAATAAAAGTATTAATTCTACTGAATTATTTTATGAATAATGATGGGTCCATAATATATAAATCCTCAGTTCTGTTTACTATGCCAACATCATCACAAAAATAGAAAAGGTCTGTTAAAATCGTGGGACCTTTGTGGCGTCAATGTTGGCTACATATTACGTGTTTTTTCTCTGGCCAGAAGTTCGATGGCAAATCCTCCCTCTTCAAGTTGGAAATCCAACGACCAACCCGTCCGTTCACTGGGACAACAATTATTAAAGGAAAAATTCTTAAATTATGTGTATTTGAGCAGGTAAATTAGATAGTTTGCCAATGGAATTAGTATTTCTATTCTTAAAATAGGATTATCAGATAACATACATTTGAAATAAAACTATTTGTTGTTCCATTGGCAATGGTCACCAGACTTTGGCTGAGTTCTTCTGTCAACGTTTCGACACAAACTCCTGGATAGGTGTCAAAACGTTTTCAAAAACCCAAACAAAAGTCTGGTTTTCTTAAATCTAAACCTGATCTGTGGTCTCTGTGACCCAAAGGCAAGAGAGAGAAAAGATTATCCAGTTCATCTCCACGTGTAGCGGCCCTAATAAAACCAGACTAGGACCTGAGCACTTGATCAAGGATGGATGAGTCTGCAGCACATCTGGAGCAGTAGCTACAGACTTCAACCTCATTTGGTTTGTTTGTTTTCCTGAAGAAAACTCATAAACCTCAACATTAAATTCACAGTGAAATGACTGTTTATTTCAAACCAAATTAACTTTCAGTTTCAGTTCCCTGTTGCCTAAATGGAGTATCAGCGTCATCCCTTGGTTAGATGTGTGAGGCGATTCCAGATGTTTATGAAGTGACCAGCAGCTGTGTTTCCTCCTCCTTTTTTTTTTTTGACCACTTTATTTAAAATATGAAAGCTGCCTGTTTTAATCTTGAATACCTCAGCAGTTCAATGACAGACAGTTGGCAATGATTCATCTTTCTGGCTTCACATGTAAAACTGGCCCGGCCTGGTAAAACACCTCACTGCAGATTCAAAGCAGGGTAAAGTACCAGCCTGGCTGCCGTTGCACTATTAGTCACGCTTACGTCATAATATTCTCTTTCATGTTTTGCTTCCATGAACTCAGATACCTAAGTCTGGCTCCCTGGCATTTATGGTCATTAACTTTGCTTTTTTTTTTCCTCAGAAAAAAAGTCCAGGTTCAGCTGTTGTTGGAGTTCCTTCCTCTTACAGTGGCGGTTCTAGACCAAATATACCAGGGGGCCAGGAGGGGGCCAGCATTGTTTTCATGGGGGCACAGAAAAGCATGTAATAAAAAACAGGGCAAGGGATTCAAATATATTAATATAGCTGCATGAAGTGAAATCTATTAGGTTTAATTAAAATTCTATGTCTTAGATCATTAATAATTTAGGAATTTTACATATTTTTAACTTAAGTTAAAATTACCGTTTCCTTTAAAGTCTGAATTAGAACTCAAGAAAAACTGATAAATTCACCTGTAAAAATTAGATGAAAACTTGGATCCTATCTCAATACCACTGAAACTATCATCTTATTGGTTTTAAATAATTAGTAAAACAGAATTTATAAGAAAACAAATGAAATAGATCCAAAGAACCCGTCAGTAACCATGTCTGTTCCAGCGCATATCATCAGTAGAATTTATTTTTATTATGTCTTTAGTACAGGGGCCATAACAGGACCAGGCCAGGACACGATCTAGAGGGGCACTGGCCCCCGTTGGCCCCTGTCTTGAACCGCCCATGGCTGTTTATCAATCAGTCACACTTGGCGTCTTTTAGAAAAATCTTTTTATCAGTTTGTGTGGTATTACTTGGACAGATTTATGTGAATGGGTTTTAATGTGACGATACTTTGTACTGAACTGGATTATGGAACCAATATGTTGCTGCCTGTACACTCAGAAACAATCAATAACAAGAACTAGTCCTCCTTTGACAGTGATGTCATTCTACACTCCGATCAATAATGCTTGCAAGTCCTAGAATCATGATTGAGAAGGTTTCCTTTGCTCTCTAATTTATTATTTTTTACTGCTGCATCCAGTAGGGCATAAATAAATGCAATGTTTCAGCACATCTGCTGTCTTTGTGATTACTGAGAGCATTTCAAGGACTACCTATGAAGGACAGGGTGTCTTAGGGCTGCAACTAATGATTATTTTGCAAATCGATTAATTATTTTTTTATTATTAATTATTTTTTCGATGAATTGATTCATAATCTGATAGCAAAATGTTCCTTAAAGAACATTTTTTACGAAATTAAACTTGCTGCAATGGACTGGCGACCTGTCCAGAGTGTGCTCCGCCTCTCACCCGTTGACTGCTGGAGACAGGCACCAGCACCCCTCGCCACCCCACTCGGGACAAGCGTGTTAGAAAATAAATGGATGGATGGAAATTAAACTTAAACGAAACTAAAATGTTTCCACTTGGTGAGTTTTGTATAGATAATATTGACAGGAGAAAAAGTTTTAGTTTTCTTAAATGCAAAATATTTATATATTATTTTCTACAATTTGTGTCACTCTTCCCAGTGCAACTGGATGAGTAGTACACTGGAAAAATTATCTAGAATGAAGTAACGATTTCTCAAATTAAGTGTATTTAGCCTTAATTTGAGTATTTTTACTCTTAAAATAAGATATTTAGATCAAATGTACTTGAAATAAGACAATGTAATTGTGTTTTCTTATTTTAAGGCCAAATTGTCTTGTTCCATTGGTGAAATGTCCCTTTTACCATCTCAATTCAAGAACAAATGCGCTTATTTTAAGAAATGATGACTTTTCCAGATTTTGAAGTGTTTTGCTTTCTTGTTGAAGAACAATGGAGTTGGACATCTGTAGCATTCAGTCTGTATTTCCCCTCCTCACCGATCGTCGGATTTGATCCAGATGTTAAGAGCCTGGAATCAATTGTCTGAAATAACCATCGACTGTTCCTTCACTGCTAGAGGACTTTAAGGATTTCCAGCCTTAGGAATAATCTAGTAGTTGTTGGAATACTTGCTTAGTTGGATTCTGGGTAATCTGTCACCAGATTCACCTGCATTGTTTCATTAACAGGTGAAATAAAATGGATTATTTGAGAATTTAAAAAGTTGTATTTTGTGGCCAATATTTTTGTTTTTCAGTATGTGATTTTGATGATAGATAAATTGTCAGAAAGACTGTGGTGACCCTTTTAATTCTTAATTAGTTTCATCTTCATTTCTATAGACACTACAACATATTGTGATAAAGTTCCCAAAGAATCAAAATAAAAGTCCTAATGATTGATTGATTGATCTATTGATTTTAGAGTTTGTGACTCTGTTATGTTTTTACAGGTCTTCTTGTGGTTAGTTGGAAATATACCTTTTTTCTTCAGAGCTTGGGGACTTGGTCAGGGTGGGGTATTCAAGATCTGTTTTGAAGGTTCTAGATGTCTCTCTGCTCCATCAACGTCTGCATGAAATGATTGCATTCTCTCCTCAGCAGCAACCAAGGGCTGCTTAGGCCAGTTAATTATCTATTGGTTTAGGTCAAGTGTGTGGAGGCAAAAACATGCCTAAAACATGGAGGACTAGGTTGAACACCACAGCTTTAAAGGCAAACTACCAGCTACCTCCTCTGCCTGACATCATGACCTAGGTAAAAACACTTAAGCTAGCCACATCTGAAATTTGAAACTTGTACTCTGCTTTGTGGACATCAGCAAAATAGTTTGATTATGGGATGCAAGAGTAGAGATTTAATCTTAGTATCCAATCTGAAAATGAAATTGAACAAAGAAAATTGGACAGAGGCTCCCAGCATCTCTATAGAGGAGGTCAAAGAGTTGGGGTCCTGTCCAGGATATACATATAGAAAATACCCAGTTTTTAAAATGGAAAAAATGCCTTTTAAGAAATTGGCTTTCTCTTTAGTTAGAAAGCTTGCAAGAAATCTGAGAAATACACTCTAATCTATGTAAAACTGCCAAATATATTCAGAGCATTTTTTTATGAAAGTTACTAAAACAGGAAATGATGAAGAGATCAAGATGTAAATTCTTAGAGGCACTTTGAAAGATGCTTACCTTAATGTGTGACATTGGTTCAACTTAGTCCTGCTGCAGGATTGACAGGTTACATCTGTCAACTTGTTAGTTTAACAGCACAACCTGTACTAACTTGTCCCCTCCCAGGCAGTTTATGTTTGTGCAGGTGGAACCGTTTTCTCTGTCTGCTCAGCCAATGCTGTTCAAAGGTATGACCCTGTGGTGCAAAGTCACTGCTGATGCCAACAGTGAGGGAGAATAACTTTCCTTTCTACTCCATTTAGCATTCATACCATGTTTTGGAAGCAGTGAACTCTGAAAATGAAGCTTGTTGTGTGGAACAGTCAGGGGCACAAATGCCCATGCTCTGGCCTGGCCTCCCTGTGCTTCAGACAGGTTTTCAGGTGACAGGCTTAATGTGCAGAGCTACTGGGAGAACTGGGGACGAACCGAATGGAGATAAGCCACACAGATAAAATCAGAGTGTAACCAATAAACTTCCTCGCTTTGCCTCTCATTTTATTAAACTGTTTTGTATTTTTGTTTAATAACTACTGGAAATGAAGTTATGATTCGAATTATACCACTGAATTAAGACACTTACTAGACATTAGATGTAATTTTGAAGAAAAAAGAGTCCTCTGATTACTTTGATCATAACTAGATATAAATACACTGTGAAAAGAACCCATAACCTTGTTTTTACTGACATCTAGTAACTCTCAAATATTTTATCAAATTAAAAATGATAATAAGGGGATTCCTTTGAGAAAGTTTCTTTCTTGACTTCCAAAGTCTGAACATTTTTCCTTAGTTTTTGGTATACTTGCTGAATAAACTGTAAAACTTAAGTTAAGCATTTGTGGGATTTTACCTTAAAAAAGAAAAAAAAAAGGTAGACTTAATTGTTCCTGTATGTCAATTCAATTCAGTTTATTTCTATAGCTCCAATTCACAACACGTCATCTCAGATTGATTCAAAGTTTTCTATCTAAGGAAAATCAGTTGATTGCATCGACTTATTGACTCAAAGGCAATGATGACAAAGGGGTCCCTATGTCCTCCGGCAGTCTAAGCCTACAGTAGCATAACTATAGAGATAGATCAGGATAGCCTGAGCCCCTCACTCAACTTTAAGCTTTATCAAAAAGGAAAGTTTGTAACTCTGTTGTATGCTGGAGTGTCATTATCCATTCTGAAAAACAATGTGTTTGAACCTTAGGTTATATTTTCAGATGTTGCTTTCATATTTTATTGGTATCCTTGGTATCTTTCCTGGAACAAGACGCCCATATAGGACCACACTGCCAACTATTCTCCATGGACATTATTCTCCAGTGTACAAACTTCCCTATTTTTTCTCCTTCATCAGGATATCTCCAAATATTAACGTTTTCTGCTGTGGGTGTGTTTACTAGGGTGTGTACCAATGTGGTGTGGGTGTGTACATCGATAGGAACATGGGGCCCTAGCCAACTGCCTAATATTGCCTAATGGTAAACCCCCCCTGCCTGTCAGAATGTCAACAGGTGGTCTAATTTCAATATTTTCTGTTTGGTAAAATTCTATTTTTAATTCAAATGCCTGTGTTGTATTAATGCAAATGTTGAGTTGGATGATGTTGACCATTTTAATAATGGACAAATTGGAACAATTCAGTATTGGGACAAATCTGGTGATTTACACACTCTTGTCTGTCTAGTTATGCTAGTGTTATGCGTCTTTTACTATGACAGTCTTTTAGAAGCTTCCTCCAATATCTTTGCCCCTCTATTCTGATTGCACTCCAAAACATTTTGATTTGTGGAGGTTTATTATTCTGATGGCCGATGGTCGTAGCTGATTTTCATTAGCTTTTTCCTCCCTTGATGTTTTAGGAACAGAAGCAGTGTTTAGGAAGTGTTGTCTTTCTCAGAAGCTAACAGAGCTTCATATTCTAACATGGGATTTTCCCAAACACTTTGAGTTCTGAACAAATCTTCAATTTCCCCTTTTGAATATAGATGTGTAATAACATTATATGTCTGTAGGCAAGGAGTGGAAACAAATTTTCTGCAGCCCCTCTATCAGTTTTTTTTTTTTTTTACAGTGTCCTGTCTGGCGATTTGGCAATAGGAATAGTTGTCTTGATGCCAAAAAGAGCCCAACAGATTTTACTTTCACAAAGTGGAGCAGTATGGCTATAAGCCATAGTGTTCTTCTTGATTTATGCACATATAAATTGCTTTATTATAATTATGCAGGGAGTTTACAGATTATATGGACACTGCAATGTAAGCAGAACAGGAAAGAAAAAGATGAAAGAAAGAGGAGATAAAAGGGAGATAAGATGATTTGCTTCATCACCAGCAAAGATATGTAAAAAGAACAGCACAACCAACCGGCATGGTATGAGACATACAATAAAGTAACACCTAGATACTATAAGCTGAAGTATAAGTAGTATTATTTAATGTGACATGTACTCTGTGTTACCCTGATTAGATAAGAATACAGGCTTACTGTGCTGGAAGTGAATCTCTGAGTACCTGGAACCAAGCACCTGTAGTTGGTTGTGATAGTGTGCTTTCATGTAAAGTTTATCCAAAGGAAAATGCTCAGGCTAGTGGACACTTGTGATGTGCTTGGAAGAGGGTGCCCCCCAGAACACTGAGTTTGGCGCCGAGAGACCCAAAGCCCCAGTCTCAATCATGCCTTCCCACCCTAGTGCCCCCACTCACACCACACAGCCTCTGTAAAGATGAGCAAAAAAAAAAACAAAACCACAGACGCATATTCACACATAACACTCAGATCCAATAATCCCAGGAACCAAGAACCCGGTGGCACCGGTGATTGGTCCCAGGATTATCAGATAACCCAATAAGTGAACCTAAAATTCGGATGGGGGGGAGGGGAGCGGTGACACCGCCACACCAGCCCATCTCGTTCCTGCTTCGGGCCCAGGTCCCCCACCCCACACCTGGACCAGACCACCCCCAGCAAAAGCCCTCCCGGGTATCAGGGCCCACATGCCCCGCACAGGCCACCCAACCAGAGCCCCCACATCCCCCCTAACTAATTCACCCAGCCACTTCCTCCCTTCAATTGCTACAGGCCCCTCCCTCCACCCTCCTTTGGGGAGAGCAGAAGTGACAGCCCGGGCCCCGGGAGGACACCGAGGCCCCACAGCAGCCCCCCACCAAGACCACAGACCAGGCGGCTCGCTCTTCCTCCAGGCCCCAGACTCCGGGTGGCAGCCGGAGAACAGGGGTGTGAGAAGACCCCAATCCTCCCTACGCCATCTCGAATGTAGTGTTGTTGCCTGTTGCTCTAAGGTGTAATTTAAACTGGGAGTACCAAAAGGGGGTGTCCAGCACAGTCCACCCCAAATCGCAACCCAGAACCCTCAATGTCCAAATGCTTGCAGTTTAGCATGCAAGTTAGAGCTCATTTAGTGTTTCCTCGTCTTTGTTTGTTTTGTTTTTTTGTTCTGCTTGTTTGGATTTCCAACTCCAGAGCAAAAAGTAGGTCATGAATGCTGGCCGAGGTAATGCATGAGGCAGCAGTTTGCAGGACCGACCCAGTGAGAGCAGTTTTCAGAAAGCTTGTTGCAGAGAAGACGTTAAACACAGGAGTTCCTGTTTGACATCTGTTTGCAGCAGCCAGCCTCCCAGCCGGGGCCTTTAACCCGCCACACGAGCTCAGAGGCCTCATTCATGGAGCCGCTCCCTCAGCCAGGTTTGTCGGTTTAACTGCTATGTGACCCCTCTCCCTCCCCTTGATTCCTAGAAACCCCAAAAATCTGATGACGCATCTGTGTTGGATTGTGTGCCCACAATAACAAAACCCTGACTGATAAAATCAGGACAGACAGGTTCTTGCACACCGCTCTCATGCTAGACTGCAGACCCCCAGGGCTGGGAATAATTAACCAGGAGAAGGTTTTTGGGCTATATGACCGCTCACTGTGGAAAATTACATTCTGGCATTTAACAACAAAAGAAGTCTAAAATTTGCTGTTTGACTGGATGTTTGGTTGAAAGAAAACTTCTCCAGTCATGGGTAAACAACTGCGTCTGCACACGTTGAGGTTTGTGGTTTTGCCAGGCAGTTTAGAGATAGTGCAAATTTGTTTTGTCCACCACCTCTGCTGCCATTCCACGGGCTTCCCTACGCACACATGTTGGTGTTATTTTTAGCTCCAGGAGATACTGTGACCCTCCAGATATCACAGGCTCCAGCATCCGCCTACTACACCTTGCTTCGCTTGAAACCCTAGATAGGCTGAGCCCAGAGCTGATGTCAGAGGCAAGGCGAGCTGTTGACAGAGTCCCGGCAGAGGGCCAGCAGAGCACAGGAAGAGCCGGTGAGCCGTGTTCCTGTGTCACACAGCCAGACTGTCAGAGATTGTCCCTCTGTCCCATCGCATCTTATCAGAGATATCATCCAGGATAGAGAGAGAAGCTGTTGCTCGTCTCATGGTCAGTGGGTCAGTTTACTTTCCAAAACCAGACCAGAGGAAAATTGATTTTTAAAAGCTGACTATGTGCTGAGGACAGCTTTAAACCTCTAGATGCTGACTGCAGCAGGAAAAAGCTGATTGACAAAATGGACAATAATATATAACTCCACACAGAAAGCTGATGAAACAGCAGAAAGCATTTAGTTAGTCGGTTTACACTGCAAAAAACAGAAATCTAAAGAAGTCATTTTTTCTTAAAATAAGTGTGTTTGTTCTTGAATTGAGGAGGTAAGTGAGACTCTTTGGCAACAGAACAAGACAATTTACATTTAAAATAAGAAAAAACATTTGCAATGTCTTATTTCAAGTGCATATTATCTCCTTAGAGTAAACAATACTCATTTCATTGGCAGATCATTTTATTTACCTGCTCAAATTAAGGGTAAATACACTTAATTATGAATTTGTTACTTATTTTTAGATTGTTTCTTCAATTCAGTTCAATTCATTATACATTTTTATACCGAAGGAAAATTCAGTTTCCCTGAAACGCTGTTTTTGTAGTGTTTAGTCTTTCGCGGCATGTGAGGGATTGCTGCAGAGTCAACAGCATTATGCATGACAATACCTTCGGTCCCTATTTCCACTACCCTTTTGAAATTGTGCAAGATCAGTCTGAGTTGGCTTCAGGCTGATAGTCGCATCATCGATGAACTACTGAAGCACCAGTCTTATCATCAAACAATGTTTTAGATGTAAAGGGTCAAATTAAAAGGCTATTTTAAGGTATTTTTCTGTAAAAAATGTACAGAATGTCTCTTTACGAGTCATGTTTTCCTGAAAATTGAAAACAGCAATCCTTATTTTTTCAAGTTTCATGACAAAATAACATTAATCAGAGCAAAACATACTGTATGTTATTGTTTGTTTTAGAGATGATTATAGCCCAATTTTCACCACCCTTTGAAACTGTGCTGAGATTGGTCCGAGCACGGTAACCAAGGTAACTGTTGAGAGTAAATAGCACGCACAACTGAACCGGACCGTGCCAGACACAACTGAACCGCTCTAAACTGGTACTAGTTCATCAGTACGGCTCGGCGTGGTTCAGTTCTGGCCGGTTCTCTGATAGCATAAGCTGAACGCCTCATGTTCTTACAGTCAGCCTTCATAATCAGGACATTTCAGACATTGATGAAAATCCCAGCTTCTCTACTGTGCCGCACGATTTCCACACTGCAAAAATGATCTAGAAATAAGTAAAAATTTCTTAAATCAAGTGTATTTCCCTTTAATCTGAGCAGGTAAATGAGATAGTTTGCCAATGGAATGATATTTTTACTCTTGAAATAAGATAATTAGATAAAATGCACTTGAAATAAGACAATGCAGTTGTGTTTTCTATTTTTAATGTGTAAATTGTTCAATCTTGCAAAATGTTCTTTTAATTTCCTCGATCCAAGAACAAATTAACTTATTTTTTAAAAAAAGGATTTATCTAGATTTGGATTTTTTCCAGTGTAGTACCATAGATCGCCAGTAGGAGGCGAGGAACCGTGGCTAGCGTGGCATGTAAACGGTCGTAGCGAACGGTTAACTGATCCAGGCTTTGTCTGAACTCGGCATTGATCGGTTTCAGAGGGGTGGCTTCTAGAAGCTCATCTTGATGAATGAATGCTACAAAGCCAATGACTGGATGCCATCAGCTGCTTTTCCTCAATGGAAAACTTTGAACCAATCTGCCTGAATAATTTTATCACCTGAGGTGCCGTCTGATGGCGGGCTGTGAATTACCGTTAAAGAAATGAACTGAAATGGAAATGAAGTTTGGCCTTAGTCTTTTTGGACCATCTGTTTTATGACACACCAACCAAAAAGAACCCTTAAATGAGGGGGATTGCTCCAGCAAGGTGTGTGGCTCATTAGGTTGTTTGGAGTTCAATGGGAGAGAAACAGAGAGAGAAGCAGAAACTGTCCCTGTGTCGGTTTGTTGTTGCAGGTAGGAGTTTGAACAGCTTCTGATCAGGATGTGTGGACTCAGCAGAGATGTTAGCTGCTTGTTTTTGTCCCTAAACTTGTGCAGGCTGTGAATGGAGGGAATGATGGGCCTCTCTGCTCATTTTATTGCTCATCACAGTTTTCTAGCTGAGCCAAACCTCGCAGAGATAGATGTTCAGACTAAATGATGGTGTGTAGAAGATAGCCTGCAGCTCCTGTGGGATGTTTTGATTCCTCTCCTAAACAATATCAGGGTGAACCCTGAGTCATCTCTCAGAAGGTATTCTTCACAGGATCACCTCACTACTTCACACTTGTCCCACAGTGACAGCCCATCCTTTCTTCTCAGGGTCATGTCTACCTCCTGAGGCGGGTCACTCTCTCTGAGCTGATCACACAGTGCGAAACACAAGTCAATAACACAGGTTAACCCTTTATAGGGCAAGTTAGCATTTTTTCTCGCTTGCATACCCCTTACAAATGGAGCCCCCCCCACCACGGCCGCCACTAAGGTTAGGTTGGACCAAAAAAAATTGGTATTTCATGAATTTCTTCTAGAATCACTTTTGTTATTTTTCTTAATATATTCGGGCAAGTTGGCGTTTCTTGTTATTACATTGAGATTAATTTCCATCAAAATATCCAGATTTTTTTTTTATGTTACAAAGGTAATAAGGTCTTGTCCTGGATTCCAGTAACACTATTGGCTTGAAATGTTGATTTTCAAACTATTTCACCCTATAAACGGTTAAAGGTATAATCTAAAAGCAGATTGTGATTTAAATCCATTTAGAAGCTTATTTGATTTCTCACAGTCAAGAAACAATAATAAAAAAAAACTAGTATGTCGTATTCATGGTCTAATGGTTTGTGCTGATGATTCTTCTGACTCTAAAACAAACATTAAGCCTCAATCTGATTAATATTGATATATTAAGATATTTTAATATTTTTTCATCTGAAGTGATTTCATAGAAACCATCCGTTGGAAAATGTACAGCAATATGATTGTATTTAGATATACGAGTTTAGGAATGAGACACCATCTCATTCATAAATTCATGGTTTTCTCCAAATTAGTCACATCTACAGATTATAGATCTGTAGAAAGATGCCATCGTTTAGAAGGGAAATGCTGTATAGATATCATAAGTTATTTTTCTGGTTCTGCTGGAGGTTTTTTCCTCTCATCTGAAGGCACTTTATAATTCACCCAGATCATCCAGTCAGATTGATTCAAAGTTTTCTATCTAAGGAAAACCAGTTGATTGCATCGACTCATTGACTTCGAAGTGCAAATCCTCACACTAAGCATGCTTGTAGCGACAGTGGAGAGGAAAAACTCCCTTTTAACAAGGAAGGTTTTAAGCCTAGCCTTAAAAGTAGACAGGGTGTCTGCCTCGCGGGACTGACTAAACTGTAGTTGTGGTTCAACAGAGGAGCCTGATAACTAAAGATCTGCCTCCCATCTCTACCTCTTTAGAAATTCTAGGAACCACTAGTAAAACCTGCAGATTGAGAGCCGAAGTGCTCTGTTAGGAACATAAAGAACAATCAGATCTCTGATATCAGATGGAGCTTGGCCATTTAAGGCTTGGTGATATGTGAGAAGGAGGATTTTTAAATTCTATTGTG
This sequence comes from Cyprinodon brontotheroides, assembly GCA_018398635.1. Classification (NCBI taxonomy): domain Eukaryota; kingdom Metazoa; phylum Chordata; class Actinopteri; order Cyprinodontiformes; family Cyprinodontidae; genus Cyprinodon; species Cyprinodon brontotheroides. Next base: position 30,887,927 of record JAGKQL010000007.1, read on the forward strand.
GATTTTAGTAACGGGAAGCCAATGAAGAGAAGCCAGGATAGGAGAGATATGATCTCTTTTCATTTTCATCAGAATATCTATAATTTTAAATAAAGAAATCTTTAGTACGCTGCACTGACTATAATGTCTTCATGGTTGCTTGTTTTGCTGAATGATGAACAGTTGAGCATGACGCATTAGATAAAAAAAAGTCCTTTAGCCCACTTCCCTCCACAGCAGAGGCAGATATTTTGCAGTTTGGAATATAATACCGTCGATAAGTTCAAACCCTGCACTTTTTCCTATGTGGAAACAATGAGTGGTTGTAAGCTTAGCCTACATTTCCCCTGATTTTTTTTTTCTTCTTTTAAGGGGGAGGGGTGGAGTGTTCTTGTGGTGATTCAATTTTTCCACTTACTGTAAATCTCCTTATAGCTCTTGATTCTCTCTGAGTAATTAGTTCTCCCTTAACGTTGTGCATGGCTTTATGCTGCTCATGTTCACCATTATAATGGTGCTTTCTACTGTGCATCCATTCAGCGTACTGGGCTGTCTGAACTCAGCCACTTTAATCAAGGCTCTGCTACTAAAACTATTTCCCCAGAAGCCAGAAAACCCTCCGCTCTATGAAATCACACAGATCCTCAGAACATGAGCCCTGCAGAAACAGCTCTACCATGAGTAGAAGATGAGGAGGATTCAGAGAGAAAAAAATAATACAAGTTAGTTGGCAGTGAGATGAGAGTTAGCAGTGTCTGCGGCTCAGCGCTCCAGAGTGAGATCAGACTAATCAATAGCGTGGAGGACGTGGAGACGAGCAGAGTGACATCAATATGAGGCGCAGGGCTCTCTGTGCTGCTGTCCAGCCTCCTCTGTCTGAGTAAACTGTGGCTCCCCTGGGAGAAAGGATTCATTGATGAGTCTCTTCATCCTCCTGCCTCTAAATGCTGTCAGGCAGAGCAGACTAACTGGCTGCCAGCGGACCAGCAGACCTGGGCTGTTGGATGAAAGAAGTTATAGCGGCGCTATACGACGGTGTAGGTACCAGATCTGCTCTGGCCTGGTCCATGCCAGTGACCTAACGCTATATGACTGGCTGAATGTTGCCCAGACAGTGATAAAAACAATGCAGCATCCATGTTAGAGTGTCTAATGACCGATGAAGTTTCACCTGATTCAAAACAAAGTTGAAAAAATCTGTTTATTGTGATCAAAGTAACTGCACTGGAAAAACGATCTGTAAATAAGTAAAAAAAAAAAACTAAATTAAGCGTATTTACCCTTAATTTGAGTAGGTAAATAAGATGATGTGTCGATGGAATGAGCATTTTTACTCTTATAAAAAGATAATTAGGTAAAATGCACTTGAAATAAGACAATGCAATTATGTTTTGTTATTTTAAATGTAAAGTTGAGGTAAAATGTCTCTTTTACCTCCTCAGAATATGAACAAATGTACATTTTTTCAGGAAAAATGACTTCTTTAGATTTAGATTTTTTCCATAATATAAAGAGGGAGAGCTGGGTGTCCGTCCTGGAAGCACGATCCGTCCTGTGCATGTGCAAACAAAATAACTTCCGGGTAGGCAATACTTTTTTACTTACAGTTACTGTGACTGCTCTGAGCATGTTCAATGATGAAATCACACAATACAATGGAGAAACTTTTAAAAGTATCCATTTCATCCAAAAAAGTCTTTAATATTTTCCCTACAATGTAGTGTAGCACTCTTTGATGTTTTAAGCATAAAAATATACTGGATAAAAAATCCAAATGTAGATAAGTCATTTTTTCTTAAAATAAGTGCATTTGTTCTTGGATTGAGGAGGTGAAAGAGACATTTTGCCAATTGAACAAGACAATTTACACTTAAAAATAAGAAAACACAATTGCATTGTTTTATTTCAAGTGCATTTTATCTAAATATCTTATTTTAAGAGTAAAAATACTTATTCCATTGGCAAACTCTCATTTACCTACTCAAATTAAGGGTAAATACACTTCATTTAAGATATTTGTACTTCTAGATCGTTTTTCTAGTGTAAGTATTTCCAGTACTGTTATTACATAGTTTTTTAGCGATCAGGAAATTATTATTCTGTTTGCGCATGCGCAGGACGGCTCGGGTTATGACTCTCTAGCTATGTCAGTTAGACATATTAAGGTACATTACTTTAACTGTGTCAACAATAACCGTTCGTTGTCTAAACTCTCTACCAAAGTCATTTTTAAGTTGTTTCATTTGTCCTTCCTGCCCTCAGATCGTAATAAAAAAAATAAGACTAAGCTTTTTGTGTCACCTTGTTAATGGCAGAGCGCAGTACTTTCCTTCAAGACTGACAATGACTGTTTTCTACATTCAGCTGCTTTATATCGCAGATGAAACTTAAAATAATAGCAAATAAAGGTAATAATATGTTGAGACTCTAGGAGAGATCTGATTCTTAAGAAAAGTGTGCAATACAGTTTGTCCGAGTGGAGTTGCCATATGATGAAGTCATGAGAAATTGCCCCGAGCAGATCCTGTAGCTACACCGTCATATAGATGATAGAGTGGAAGAATGAAGTTTGTGCTTTAAACAATGTTAGGTCTAATGTGATAGAGATGCTGATCAAAGACCCATCAGCACAATCTCCCTTATCTCCTGATTTATTTGTTTTTTCTGCTTTTCTACCAGAAACTCTCAAGATGTAAAGGATGTAAACATTGGCCCTTTATTCTACACAGGGTGCACTGGGTGTTTATCTTTAAAGGCACACTATGCAACATTTTAAGTTAATTAATGTGTTCCACTTAACGTTATGGATGACTAAATGAGTCATTTCAGGTTGAACAAAGGTATTCTCGGCCGCCCTGGTGGTCTGTGGAAATACTGCACTTGCAACTGCAGAAGCACCGACCCGCCACAGGCTCAAGTCTCGCGAGAGTCAGTCTTGCTTTTCGGCGAGAACTGCTACGCCCCCAGTTAAAAAGCATTCGTTGCTGCACAGTGGCAATCTTTGTGCGGTTATGCTACGTTCACGCGCGCAGCAAAAACGGCAAACTGAGACGTCTGCTGCTTCATTTTCAAAACTTGTAAAAGTTACTGAGGCGCGGCTGAAGCAGCTTTGCTGCTCTGGCTCGCAGCGGTGGCAAGATGGGTCTGGCGTTGGTGAACTTCACTCATCACTTTCTCTGCCTTGCAGCTATATTTGCCTGTGATCAGTGGGAATAAAAATAGTTTTAATATGTGTTTAAGTGAGAAAATCCACCTGGCGCGTAATCCAGTGCAGTCAGTTCATTCAGATTATTATCCTGCCTTCAATATTTTTTTCTGTCAGACGCCAGACCCCCACATACCAGGTATGCCGCCGACAGTATGGATCCCTTCATCAGCAGAAGTACCATCACGCGGCAGCTGGTAGGTTTTTCATCTAAATAATCCAAACTGCATATTCTGGGCGGCAGATTTCTGCATTTTTAAGTTAATTTGGCGTCAATAAACTGTTTAAGAGAAGTGATCATCAGCCGCTGTGTCTCTCCCCGCGTCAGATGCTTAAACCGCGCTGCTTCAGCTGCTCAGGCACGATGCTGGCGCCTGCTGCTCCAAAGCAGCGCCCAGCGAAGTGCTGCTTTTGCTGCGCGCCTTGGCCAGCGTCAACCATTGACTTTGCATGTAAACTAGCTGCTGCTTCTGTCGCGCCAGCCTCGTCCAGTGTGAGCGCAGCGTTAGTCGTTCGCTGCTAAGCTCTCAACAACTTAGCGCCTGGCTTTACGGAGAAACCAGGAGAACAGCTGAGCATAGTATTTACGACAGTGCACTTTTACTTACTTTAGCCCTCTGGAGGGAGCCTCACTGAGAAAATCAACACCGGTTGCATAGTATACCTTTAAACATTTGATGTTTTTCAGGGCTGCATGGTGGCGCAGTAGTGGGTAACTCTGCTGCCTTGCAGCTAGAAAGTTCTGGGTTCAATTCTTGGCCCGGGTCTTTCTGCATGGAGTTTGCATGTCTCCCTGAGCATGCACGTGGGTTCTCTCTGGGTACTCCAGCTTCCTCCCACAGTCCAAAAAACATGACTGTTGTGTTAATTGATTTCTCTAAATTCTCCTTAGGTGTGAGTGTGAATGGTTGTTTGTCTCTGTGTTGCCCTGTGATGGACTGTTGACCTGTCCAGGGTGAACCCGCCTCTCAGCACCCCTCACCACCCCAGCAGGGATAAGCGTGACAGAAAACGGATAGATGGAATAGATTTGATGTTTTCTTCTGATGTGTAAAGCTAGATCTTCTTAAATAGCAGCCATAGTGTAGCAGACTCCAGTCTTTGTGGTTTTTCTTGGCTCATGGTGTGCAGCCCTGGAGTTTGATGAATGGGGTTAGTCTCTTAGTGCTTCAGCAGAGCAGGTAGAAACGCCAGTCATCCTCATCCCAACAGAACGCTGAGCTTTTCTCTGCATCATCTGTGAATGAGCAGCTGCTGCAGGAAAGGGGAAACATCTGTTTTGATGTCCTGGGAAAAAGCCGTGCAGTCTGTGATGATTATGTCTCAGAAATATCGTTTTTTCCTGAACATCCCTAGGACAGGCTGTAATCTGAGCATTTCTCATCCGTTCACAGGCAAATGAGAGAAAACGAAACTATGGTCGCTTTCGGTTACTGCTGAAAGAAGTGATCTAATTAGGCTCATTCTCTTCATTCAGGCTTTAATAAGAAGTCCTTTGAAAAAGCTTTCCAGGGAAACTTCCTCATCAGTTAGACTTCTAGAAATTCAAAACTGTTTCAGCAATCAAATCATTGACCTGAAGATGATGTCATATTGACAGGAGTGGAAGTTTGCCTGTTTAGACTCAGACATGTAGTGCCTATGCAGATGTTTGGACAGGTTCTTTCTAATTACAACATCTCATACTGCAGAGATACACCTGCTAGAGCCTGTTATCTTCAAAGCACCGGCTGGCAGCTGTCTGGCTCTCATACTGCTTCTACAAGCGAACCAAAACACTTTGAGCTGTTGGATTTCTTGAAGCAGATTAACCTTTTCCCTCCCTCCATACTGTGTGGCTGATCTACAGGCTCAGGATTCTCCTTCCTTCAGAGATAGGGCTTCATGTCTTGGGCCCCCTCTGCACTCTGAGAGTGAAATATGTCTGTAGTGGTTTAAATGAAGCAGGAACCACAGCAGGTTTATTACAACTCTAACAGTTTATTATGTCAAGTTGCAAATAAGTCATTCATGCAGCTCCGTAAAGCTTTATTGTGCTTGTGGAACATTTTCTGACTCATACTCGGCTTCCTCCTTCATATTATGACTCAGAGTCACTGTTTCAGGCTTTAGCTCTGTCCTCTCTGGGTGTCTGCAGCTTCCTCTATTTGTCTGGAGGCGAAACCACCACAAATCCCTTTAGTTTTACACCCTGAACAGTCTGAAATATCAAAGCATTACAGGAAGGACTTCTTCCAAACAGGGAGTTGACTTAGTCTTCTGGAGAAATGGGACCTACTTTACCATATTATTTTCTGTCACTTCCTTCACTAGAAGCATCAAGTGGATATTCCATTATTGTTCAGTTCTGTTTAATATAGCATCAATATGAAGAGAAATATCAGCTGTGCTGCTTCCATCAACACCTTAGTTTCTAGATGTTGGAGATCGGTCTGTTTTTCAGTGTAGTCCTGTTTCTCTGACTGTGACTAACTGGATGTGCTCTCTTCATCCTCTGACATGGGAGCTGGTTCCAGAGCTCGTCTATTCTCCTGGCTGTATTGTTTCCTGGACGGGGCGCCTGTGGAGCTGGTTGACAGTCGCCTTTTGTATCTATGCTTCTTTTTATGTCTGCTTCTGTCGCCCAGAACCCCAGTCGGCCTCAGCAGATGGCAGCTCACACTGAGCCTGGTTCTGCTGGAGGTTTCTTCCTGTTCAAAGGAGTTTTTCCTCTCCACTGTCACTACAAGCATGCTTAGTGTGAGGGATTGCTGAAGAGTCAATGAGTGAAATGCAATCAACTTGAAGTTGATTGCAAGTTATTATTTTTAGTTTAGTTTCTCAGAGCCACAGTTGAGGGGCCAAAGATCCACATGTGTCCCTAGTTGCAGGCCCCTGGTCTAGATCTACCATATAACCCCCCCACCCCCACGAAATACAACAAAGCTTTCATCTGTAGCTTTTCTTTGCTTCAGCTTCATCATACAAATCACTTTGCAAGCTCCTGTAGTGTTAAAAACCAAATAAATATGTGTGGCTGTTTTTTAGATGTTAAGCATCACTAATCTTGTTTTAGCTGCCATCGTGAGACACTGGAGCTGTGAAGTTATTCATTCTAAGATGATAAACAGGATATTTTTAGAAGATATACCCAACCTAATGAAAGACTTAATTAAGAAAAGGGAAAAAAAATACATACATTTTCAGAAAGGATCATATGAATAATTGCACTACTGCCTTTTTTGAAGGAAAAGTTCAGTTAGCAAGGAATAATCAATGAATCATTATTTATACCTAAAACTAATATGTTCACAGTGATTAAATGAATTTAGCTTTAATCAGTTAAAAAAATAAAAACAATCATTTTTAATAGTCGCCATAGCTGATATTTGGGCCATTT
>JAGKQL010000007.1:30899368-30918640 GCA_018398635.1 Cyprinodon brontotheroides
TTTTTATTATTTTTTTTTTCCTGGGCCTGGGACATTTGACCCGTTTTCTCGCCCCTGTCTGGGGGCGTGATCCTGGTCATGTCTTCACTCAGGGTCTGGTCCCATAATAGTTCCTAATCGTCTCCCCCTTGTGGTCTGGACCTCCTCTGTTGTACAGATCTTATTAATTATTTTCTTTTTCTGCTCTGTTGTTTGTGTGTTGGCATCATTTATGTCCTTCTAGTACGTTTTGTATTTGCTGGGCATTTTTGCATTTGCGCTGCCTTTGCACCTTTAACTTGATGCTTAAAGATTTGGTGCCTTGAACAATTTGAATGATTGCTGGATCAGATCTTTCCAGTCATGGCGGTCCAATCGATCCCACGCTGCCGTAGGTTCTGATCTACATACTGAGGAGCAGTGAGAGTGGAAAATGTCAGCTGACTTGTCTAGGAAACATCAGGCTGCTTCTCCTCCTTGAACTTGTCCCAGTTCAGCATTTTAATCAAGTAGAAATCAATAGTCCCAGAGATAAATATTGATCCCTGCAGAGCGAAGACTCTAAGCGGGGTGTTTGCTGCCACCAGCAGCACCTTTATAACCACATGTAGTGATTGTCCGGAAACAATGCAGAGATGAGGGTTTCAGAATCACTATGTGCAGATGGCATAAGAACAAACAAAAATGCAAAAATGCAAAGACTTCAGATGAAGTCTACTCACCTAAAGATTAACTTCAAAAGTATGCTTATCTTGTTTATCTCAAAGTGTACCTATTTAATGTAAATGTAAAATGTTCATTCCATCTATATACTTATATATACATTAGGTTGAAACTAAAGATTATTTTTAAATTGATTGTTGTTTACTATATTTTCCAAGAATCAATTTATAATCGGATGGAAAAAATTTTCTAAACTGGAAAATGATCTAGAAATTGCAAAAAATTTCTTAATAAGTGTATTTACTCTAATTTGAGCAGGTAAATGAGATGATATGCAAATGGAATTAGTATTTTACTCTTAAAATTAGATATTTGATCAAATGCACTTCAAATTAGATACACGTAATTGTTTTTTTTTTCAGCCTTTTGGTCTTGTCAATCTCAATAAGTGCATTTGTTCTTTTACCTCCTCAATCCAAGAAACATTCAGTTATTTGAAGAAAAAATGACTGATCTAGGTTTAGTTTTTTTTTCCAGTGTATGAAAAAAGATTTTTATTTTGCTAAATGAAACCAGGTGAAACTACAACAAAATTTAAATCTCAATAAGTGATATTTTTCTTAAAATAAGTGTATTTTTAATGAATTTAGGAGGTAAGTGAGACACTTTGCCAATAAAACCAGACATTTTACACTTAAAACATGAAAAAAATATTTCATTGTCCTATTTCAAGTGCATATTATCTAATTATCTTATTTTAAGATAAAAAATACTAATTCAACTGGCAAATTATCTTATTTACCTATTCAAATGAAGGGTAAGTACACTTAATTTGAGACAGTTTTACTCATTTTAAGATCCTTTTTGCGTTTTGAAACCAATGTATTGAGTTACAATTATAAATGATAACGTATAGTTAAGAAGAAAGTGACGCTGAATTAATGTTGGTTTTCAGTACTGTACTATAGCATCACATCTAATAGGGAATGTTGATCACACTAGAAAAAATCAAAATCTAGATAAGTCAGCTTTTCCTAAAATAAGTGCATTTGTTCTTGGATTGAGGAGGTAAAAGAGACATTTTGCCAATGGAACAAGACAATTTACACTTTAAAATAAGAAAAACAATTACATTGATTATATTATTATCTTATTTTAGAGTAAAAATACCCATTCCATTGGCAAAATACCTAATTTACCTACTCAAATTAAGGGTAAATACACTTAATATAAGAAATTGTTACTTATTTTTAGATTGCTTTTCCAGCGCAGATTTTTAACAATAATAATAAACTGGAAAAAATAAACATCTAGATAAGTCATTTTTCTTTTTCTAAAATAACCTGCATTTGTTCCCTTGAAGTTGAGAAGGCTGTAAAGAGACACTTCTGCCAATGGAACAAGACAATTTAAACTAAAAAAAAAAACACAAATTGTATTGTCTTATTTCGCGCATTTTATCTAAATATCTTACTTTAAGAGTAAAAATACCATTACATTTGGCAAATCATCTCATCTACTCACAAGGTTTGAATTAAGCGCATACACTTAATATAAAGACGTTTTTTCAGTGTATCACTCAGTTAATTCACCTGTGGGTAAATTAACACCTTTCACTGGAACAATCCAAATCTAGATAAGTCATTTGTTCTTAAAATCAGTGCATTTGTTCTTGGATTGAGGAGGTAAATGCAACACTTTGCCAATGGAACAAGATAATTTACACTTAAAATAAGACAACACAATTGTATTGTCTTATTTCAAGTGGCTATTATCTAATTATCTTATTCTAAGAGTAAAAATACTCATTCCATTGGCTAAGTATCTAATTTACCCACTCAAATTAAGGGTTAATACACTTAAGAAATCTTTACTTATTTCTAGATGGTTTTTTCAGTGTTCATAGGCTCCATTACTATAGCAGCTAAATTATTAGATTAAAAGTGACTAATGTGAGTCTTAAATGAGTCATAAACAGTGAACCACAGCTTTATTTTACAAATAATGAACTCTTGCATTTGCAGCAATCGAAGCCAATGCAGTGAACAAACTGAATAGTTGGCGAAGCGTTGGCTGGTGACAGAGTTCCTCCTTCCTACAAATATTTCCACTGCTTGGCTGTAGGAAGGGGCCTAATCAATAAGCTCTGCTTTCTCTTCTCGGGTTGAGTCATGAAGACTGCTGCCCAAACCCACTAAACCGCACTGTGTTGCATCTGCGCACACATGAAACCATAACCTTTCAGTGAGTGTCGGCAGGCCCGTTGTGACGTGTGTTTATGCAGTTTAACGTCTGTCTGATCCGTGATGAGTTTCCCTCTAATTAACCCGCCGCTGATTAAGGAACCCCTTCATGTCTGATTGTGTGTCTGTTTAATCGACAGAACGTCTTGTGATGCCGTGCAAGGCTGGATTTGAAGCAGAGCTACCTGTAAAATCTGCTGACTAATGACAGCTTCGTGTGAAACCTGCACACTCTTGCATTGCTCAGCTTCACTCGTATTCTGTGAAATGATTGCAGTGGTTTCACAAACCACAGAGACGAGCAATTTAAACAATATTCCTCCAGACTCCAAACACATGAAACACAGAGGTGCTCAAGTCAATGCACTGGAAAAAAAATCCAAATCTAGATAAGTGCCAATATTTGTTAAAATAAGTGCATTTGTTCTTGAATTTAGGAGGTAAGTGAGACACTTTGCAAACGGAACAAGACAATTTAGATTTAAAATAAGAAAAACACAAGTGCATATTAGCTAATCATCTTATTTTAGGAATAAAAATTCTCATTCCATTGGCAGATTATCTAATTTACCTGCTCAGATTAAGAGTAAATACACTTAATTTAAAAAGTTTTCACTTATTTCTAGATTGTTTTTGCAGTGTGCACACATTCTCTTGCCACACAGCCTTAGATGCATTGATTTGTACACGCTCTCTTTTTAACGCTGTGATTCATCGGCAGTTTGCTGATGGATCATCACGTCAGCATAAAATGTTGAAACTTTGAGCTACTTTTAGGGAAATAAAATCCCCCTTGGTTGCTTCAGCGACCTTTACCTCATTAGACTTTGTTTGTCAGCAGATGCCTCGGTTGTCATGGAGTTGCCTCAGTCTGTTCATGATTAAAAATGAAAGCAAAACAGATAAACATGGGGAAAAAATGACCAAATAAATAGTATAGTATTGTTTATTTATATTTACATCCCTTTCTTTAGGATTTTGGTGAGATTATTTTTCTTCATATTCAGAAATTACCTTGAAATTCAATTCTCAGTTATCTCTAAAGCTTGAAGTAAAACACAGATCATCAGTTACCAAGGCGATCTGATTTCCAGCATCATCAGACGGTGATCTCTGTGATGTTTCTCTGATTTCGGTCCACTGTTCCTTTCAAATAGGCTAAGGAACTGATGGCACCTCTGTACAGAGTGGTTAAATTGTTTTTTTAATTGTGTGTTTAAACATTTTGCACTTATGTAAAATAAAACTTCTGAATGAAAACTAAAATTAAATAAGTCAGTTTTTCTTAAAATAAGTGCATTATTTTTTGCATCATTATGCACTGGAAAAATGATCTAGAGATAAGTAAAAATGTTTTAAATTAAGTGTATTTATCCTAAATTTAATTGGGTAAATGATATAGTTTGCCAATGGAATGAGTATTTTAAATCTTAAAATGAGATATTTAGAAAAAATGTACTTGTAAGAAGACAATATAATAGTTTTTTCTTATTTCAAATGTAAATTGTCTTGTTCCATTGGTGAAGTGGTGAATTTTTTGCAGTGTAACGGCCACCTGCCTGCGTCAGCAGCTGGATCACAGAGACTCAGCGAGGAACATAACCTCCACCTCACATTTCCTGACATGTTAGACATCATCTTACTGTTGAACCACACGCCTCAGTTATTTATACCAGTGTTCTACAGTCAGGTGTAAAAGAAAAAAAGACTTCTACTGTCACTCTGTTCACACGCATGCACAGATGATGGCGAGCACTCACACAAACACACTCCCACACAGATGCTCATGCATGTGTACAGATGTGGCTTCTGGAGGGCTGGATGTGGGCGATGTGTCAACGTTTTCCTGTGGGGAGACTTTCCACTCGTCTTTTTTTCCATCAGGCCTTTCACTTATTCAAAGTTTTTCATTTTATCTGACATACACTGGAAAAATTATCCAAAAAGGAGACAAACCCTCTTAAATTAAATATGTTTACCTTTGATTTGAGTAGGTAAATGAGATAATTCGCCAATGGAATGAGTATTTTCATTCTTAAAATAAGATCATTTGATAATATTCTCTTGAAATAAGACAATGCAATTTTTTTTTTAAGAAACAGGAATATAATGTTGGTGAAAAATGGTGAACTGTGAGGATTTGCTGTCACTCTGGTGCGGCTCCAGTAGCAAACAACCCTGAATGAAACACACATTTTCCCAGGCGAGTGAAAACAAATGGAGCGTTTTGGACACTGTTCAGTCCATTTCTACCTCCTGTCACTGGATCGTTGGTCATTTTTAGATGGACGAGAAAAGCTCCTGCAGAGAAGCGGTCAGACAGTCAGGATCTCAGTCCCCTGTGGCTGAAACTGAAAGGAAAGCCTTGCCTTGCAAAATTGAATCCATCGTCTCCAACTGTAGAATTGAAGCCATGTGGACAATAGCTTGACAAAAACATGAGAAGCAGCAGCCAGTTGTTGCTGTTTAAGTTGAATGGTGCGGCTGCCGCTGCTGATGTCAGTCCTGTGGCATGCCCTGCCTGCACTTGGCTGTAAGCTGATTCCTCCTATGTTGTGCTTCTATTTCTAGGGTGTGAGCGGAATGTCCGTGGATGAGAAGACTGAAGACCCAATGTATGTGTATGAGTCGACGGTTCATTGTACCAATATCCTCCTCTGCCTTAATGACCAGCGGAAGCAGGATATCCTGTGCGATGTGACAGTCCTGGTGGAGGGCAAGGAGTTCCGAGGGCACCGGGCGGTCCTGGCTGCCTGCAGCGAGTATTTTCTCCAGGCACTGGTTGGCCAAGCGGAGAATGCATTGGTGGTTAGCCTTCCTGAAGAGGTAGGTTCTTTTAAACACACTGCAGGTTCCTTTTCCTACCAAACTGATTCCTGTGCATATCCTTCTTTCTGTTACCACTGGATAACATGAACTGATTTTATATCATCCTGAACCATAAATACGGTGCATCATGATTCTTCATGACATAAGGCTTTAATGACACGGATGCAAAATAGCTGATCATCACTTATTTATAATGTGTTTTGAGTTTGAATTCATTTTAGAATCAGAATGAGCCCCATTTAGCCATGATCATGTGCACAAAATAGGAATTTGATACATAGATACAGTTCTGAGAGCTGCTTGTTTATGTTAAAGAAGATGGGAGGTGGATGGGAGTTTATTTCAGTTATATATAGATAATTGTTTTTATTTATAATTGTTTATGCCTTAAACTATGAATGACAAAGGGGAAATGTGGATCTAACAGCACATCAACCTCAAAGTTTACAGAGAACATTCAATTAAATCACACAGAAGAAATTGGTTAAAAATTCCCAATCTAAGCGAACCCAGCTGCTTGCTTCCAATCATTGACTTTGAGGATACAGCACAGGTTCACAGTGAAAACTTTGCCCTGTTGCTGTAGGAGAAAAAGGCGTAATGAAAGTGATCCCTATGTCCTCCAGCAGCCATAGCCTTTAGCAGCATAACTATAAGTAGCTCAGGATAACCTAGAAAAAAGAAAAACTGCAAAAACGCCTAATATAAAGAACTAGAACTATATTATCCATTTTAACATTTCAGTAGTAATTTGTAAAGGGAATGCTTTGTTTAACCCTTTAATTTTGCTACTGTGGAAACTGTTAAGTACCACAGGAACCTGACACCCCATTCTGCTCTTGTTTAAAGGTTTGATCAAGCATGATGCCAAAGAGAATGCTTTGCTGGAGTTTCTGAACTCATATTTAAAGGGAATAGTACACCCAAAACATGATTAGCCTTCATTTTCTACTCTCCCCCATGCTGGAATAACACTCACGGAGTACTTTTGATATCTCAAATGCATCTGGAGATCCTGGGAGACTTCTTGCTATCATGCTGACATTCAAATAATGGAGGTCCTATGGTGCGAGACAGAAAAGGTCCATAAAAGTCCACAAAAGCGTGTCAATATTCCTCCATAGCTGGTGGAGTCAATGTATTCCAAGTGTCCTGAGTGGGTAGCATCCAGAATTTACAGCCAAACAGAAGTCATTTAGAATGTTTTAGAGCATAAACGGTAGTAGCCATATGAGGATTTCCTGAAAGCTGGCGCACATGCTAGCGTTCCGCGAGCCTTCTGGAGCGGCAGACCAAACCACAGCGCCCATTCAGCTTCGGCGCAAAGAACTCATGCTCTTCTCAACACTGAAGTCCTCAGACATTTTTCTTTTCTCGTTGTTTCTTTTATTTGCACAGGTAAACAGCACATTTCTTTCTTCTTAAGCCAGTATTATTGGCAGGTAAGAGAGCAGACGCTGAATGTGACACTGATCTGGCTTGGTCTTGCGGCTTCCGTAGCGTCGTGAGCTTGCCGCTGCGAACAGCTTTTTAGGAAATCCTATACACACTACTGTTTATGCTCTAAAAACATTCTAAATAACTTACTTCGCTTAGGTAAATTCTGGATGCCACCCACTCAAGACACTTGGAATACATTGGATCGAGCAGTATGGAGGAATATTGACACGCTTTTTTGTGGACTTTTATGGACCTTTCTTCTGCCTCGGCCATAGACCTCCATTATTTGAATGTCAGCAGACAGCAAGAAGCTCCCAGATCTCCAGATGCATTTGAGATATCAAAAGTACTCCAGGGTGTTGTTCACAGCATGGGGTGAGTAGAAAATAGAAGGCTAATCATGTTTTGGGTGTACTATTCCTTTAACATTCGATGAGAAAAAAGTAGTGGGTATACTTTGTTGCAAAAGTGTCCGGAGGATCTGTTATCTGTAGAGCTGATCATTTTGGACCCTGACATTTGCAGCTGCCTCAGACTACTTTGAGAAGAAGGTTTCGGTGTTGAATATAAAAAAAATAGCCTGGTTCCCAAAGAGCTAATGAATAAACATTTGTTCTTCAAGGGATCCATGGGTTGTGCTCATTGTTATTTGCCTTAATTGATGCAATGCTGTATCTTTTGTGTGCTTCTCTCTGCATCATCATATTAGAAAACTCTTCCTTGTGTTACATACTCCATGAGAAGCCGTCATCGTGATGTCTCTGACCTATCTTGGAGGTTCTAGCTGCTTGTTCTGGGCAGAACATTTAATCTAATAGTCCAACAACAGATAAACAATTGGTCAGAATTTGGTTTTTAAGTTAAAGGAGCAGAGATGAATTTCCACTTCTGTTTCTCAGGTTAGAAATCCCCTTAAGTTAAGGTGAATTTGCATATTTCTGAGGACCAGCTGGCACAGACAATAAGACAAGATGAACATTTGTATGATACGTCTGCTAAATAATATAAAGGACTTTTCTGCCCCCTCCCCTTCGTCCATCAGAAGACATACTGAGCACAAACCTCAACAGACTGGACCCCAAGCTTTGCTACAAGCCCTCAGAGGGAAATGTTTTTTATTGGCAGAGTCTGTGTCAGCTGCTGGACTGTTTACACGATCATTAAAAGCTAATCATGTTCACTCCGAGTAAAAGAGATCACACTATTCACAACAGATTTATAGATCACAGGCTTATAAGACTAAAGGACCTAAGCTTCCTAAAGGAGTACAGTCTGCTCTGTCCCTGCTTGCAGACAGCTTTACAGGTGCGTCTGCAGTTCAGTGTGTTTTCCAGGTGAACACTGAGGTATTTTTACACCGCCACACGCTCCGCTTCTTTCCCCATGATGCTAATAGGGCTGAAAAAACACTTTTATCTGCCCGGAAATCTACAATTATGTTTCTTTATTGTATTCTAATTAAAGTTAGTTGTTAGTTGTTTTTGCCGCAAAGCAGTCCAGCACGCTGTCTTTAACGTTTCCTGACTATAGCCCCATTTTCACTACCCTCTGAAAACCGATCCGTGCCGAGCTCGGTTCCTTAAGACCGTTTACACACCACGCTAACTCGGTTCCTCATCTCCTAGTGGCGATCTACACTACTACTGCTCTCTAGAGGGAAGCAAGCAAACCAACAGCCCGTAACATTTAGGAAGATTGTGGAGAATGAGGCAAAGAAGGCAGCCTTTGGTGAATTTACTTGACAGGGTCTGGTTTTGGAAGTGGATACAACAAACGATAGTCTAATCAGGGCTTCCAGAGGCAGGAAACAACGACAGACATTTAGGTTCATCACACTTATCCCTTGTTTTGTAAAAATGTATGTATGTAAAAAGCTTTAGAGGGGTGAAAGGTGTATTTAAGAGCAGATGTCAGTAAAAATCAGTTTTAATTAGGCACCCGAGGTGTGACAGAAGGGAGGAGCATTTAATCTGTAGTACTTTTATTTCCAATTAGCGCCTGTTATTTATCACCATACAGTGTCACTGACATGTAGCACATAGCAGCTAGATCAACACAGCCCCACTCTCACTGCTTACATGAGCTAAGTGTGACTTTTCAGTGATGATCACAATAACCAACTCCTGTTCGCATTGTTTCATAGATTTGCAGATAAAATGACCGATGGTTTATCTGAGACGACGTGAAGAAATGAATTCTCGACCAGAGGCTAAAGCAAATGCTGGTCACACTGAAATAATGACATGATAAAAGCACCCCCTCTGACATATTGATGTCACACAGACACATACCCGCGTCCCCAAACATGCTGCCGTGAAACTGGGGCACATCCCACATGTGCTGCAGAGCTGTGGCTCCTCAGTGGGGCCAGCATGCATTAATAAAGGAACATCTGTCTCACAGCTTTTTTTGCTGCAGAGATTGGCAGTATCAGATTGTCATCTGTACGGAATAATTAGGATTTTTTTTTCCTCACTAATTCAAAGAATTACTGCAAGGAGGGACATTTAATTGCTTCAAGAGAAACAAAGCTTTTATTGGAATTGTATGGAATACAATATAATTCCCTGTTTTTAGGTGCTGGAGAAATTTTCTCTGGTTGTTTCAGAGGCTAAAGGGCAGATTAGACTTCTGCCAACATACACATCCAATGTGACTTGGGTCTGATCGCGAACCAGTGTTGCTGGTATGCTTCTGGAATTTCTTGGGACGCACAGCAGTTTCCTGCCAAAGCCCTAGGGGGAGCCAATTTGGGAACTCCTCGAGAACTTTTAAAAATGGCGCCCGGGCACCAAATAGAGAAGGACGACCACACAGACAGCAGGGAAGGCATACCAAGGACCAATCACAGCTGCTTTTTGTCTGTGCACTTCTGATTGAGGTCTGCACGGGTTTGCGACCATCTGATGCGTAGTCAGGATATTATTGAGGTGTGCGACGACGGTTGCAGAACCTCTGCGCGGGGGAAGTGGTCGTGCACAGAGATAGATTTGACGGTTGCAGAGGCTATGCGTCAGAAGCATAAATTGGCCTTCGTTCAAACCTAAAGTAGCAGAAGCAGCTGGTATACATGGAAATTCAATGGTTTACGCGCATCAAGGTGGAGCAAACGTCCTGCAGTGCATCTGAGCAGCAGGAGCAGTGCCTCATGAGCTTCGGAGGATCTGACTCGTGTGATGCACTTTAGAAGCAGAGGCTGCTGGGTTGGAAAAACTGAACTTTAGCTGCTGGACGCGCCACATGAACCAATCAGAGAAGACAGGGAGACAGACAGCACTGCTGATGGAGAGCGCTATGATCACTCCACTAAAACAGTTTATTAACGCCTAGCTTTTAATGTTTATTAAAGTAAAATATGTTCAATTTTATTATACCTGTGCCTGCAGTTTGGATTACGTACATGAAAAACGCCTTCCAGCCGCTGTGAACAGTAGCAGAAAACAGACATCCCAAGACTCTCTGAAATCGATACTTGTTCACGGAGTCCCGCGAGTCTGATAAATTATCCCGGTAGTGATTTTTATGCGAGTGAGAGCGAGCAGGCAGTACAATGATTTGAGCATCATGTGAGGATTATAGAACTACTTCGGTTGCGCAGGCACAACAAGAGAGCGCGGGGGTCGAGGAGGAGGTTGCTGGTGAAACCTGTGCAGCGTATCTGTCCAAAGCGATTCTCTGTTCAACCAGCGTTCCAGGTGACTGGTTGATCAGAGAGCTGATTGGATCAGTCCGATTAGTTTCAGGTTACTCTCACCTATTTACCGCTCAAAGCTGTGCATCCTGGGAAAGGATGCACAGCTTTGAGCGGTAAAAACTAAAAATATAGGACTAACTTTACAGCAGAATATACTAAGGTATATCCACATCTACTGAAGGGAAAGAAACAGTGGCGGATCTAGACCAAATGTACCAGGGGGCCAGGAGGGGGGCAGCATGTTGTCATGGGGGCCCAGAAAAGCATGAAATAAAAAACAGGGAAAGGGATTCAAATATATTAAGAGAGCTGCATGAAGGGAAATTTCTATTCAATTAGGTTCAATAGAAATTCTATTTCTTATGAGGTTGATATGAATTTATAATTTAGGAATTTTACATATTTTTGACTTTTTATGGGTTTAAGCATCTCCCTGAAATGAGTTTTTGGAACTTGGGATGTCTGGGAAAACCGCGAAGAGGCGCCCGGGCCAGAGGCTGCTGTTGAACTGGGCTCCTAGTGACAGCGCTCCGCCGGTGTACGGAGGTCTGAGCGGCTCCGACAGAAATTATATTTGAAGGCAGGATGGTAATCTGGATGAACTGACTGCACTGATGATGTTTTCAGGAGGACTTTCTCACTTCAACATAGATTCAAACTACTTTTTACCCACTGATCACAGCACATATGGCTGCCATTGTTCCAGGCAAAGAAAGGATAGGGTGGATCCGCCCAGCGTGCATCAGACCCAATTTACCACCGCGCAGCCAGAGCAGCAAAGATGCCTTCAGCCGAGCGTCAGAACTAAACCTGTACAAGCATCAAAAATGAAGCAGCACACGCGTTTCTGCTGCTCTTGCTGCTTGGGGTGTGAAAGTATTTTAAGATCACAAACCTGCTGGTGTGATACTGACTACCAAAGTTACCAAAGTGGGCGGGTGCCCTCTCTCCTGGTGCCATTTGTTGTTAGGGATGTAAAAAAAATAATAATTATTACAAATATACAAATATTGTCTAATGAAAAACTGTGATATTTCATTAGACAATACCACTAATTGCAGTTTTTCATCAGACCATATTTTTACTGATACTAATGTAAAAATACTTATTTGGCAAATATCCATATCTGTTTATTTTTATACAAACGCTTGTGAGGGTTTCCAGAGATATGTTATTATAAAAGTCACAATGTTTAATGTTCTTTGTTTGAGAAAAAGTCTGGTCAGCGAGGAATAAGGAGAGGGGAAATATAGGTGCTTCAGCAGCAAGCAGAGGAAAAGTGTAAACATATAAATGTGTGTGTTTGTATTTTGCTGATGGTTGTTTTTAATGTTCCGTGTCACACTAGGCTTTCCGGTCAATGACTCGACTCTGCTGACGCATCCCTGCCTCCAGCCTGAACTCTCTGTCTTCTCAGTGATGCTGGGGGAGGCTCTGCTCTGTCGCCAACTGCATCTTTCTGCTTTGCTACTTGTGCTGAAGCAGCACTTGACTGATGCGCAGACTGACTGTGCAGCAGCTGCAGAGGCCTGCCACCTATGGGTAACAAACCGTTCTAATCAGCCGCCGTCTGCGGCTGGGAGGAGAGACGATATGAGGTCAGATGATTCATGAAACAAAGAACACCTCCTCCTCCATCTCCCCTCTCCTGCAGCCCCTACAGGGGCTGGCACAGGGGGTGACATCATCACATCTAATGTGATTGTAGGCTCGCACAGTGGCAGCCAGTTGTGTCAAAGGGCTTTGTTGGTCATCCCATCACTGGACAATATCCTCCTGCTCTCACTCTGTGGCATCATTTGAGCTGAGGTTTTAGTGGATCGTTAGAATCAGCCATCATTGAATGAATGATACGGCCAGATATTTTGTACCCCTGCATATATTTCACCAGGTCAGTCAGGCCAACAATGACCCTTAATGAATGCCTTTTCAGAGGAATGGGCCAGATGTTTTGAATTGAAAAAGCTTCCTGGATGGGAAGCAAAACATCTTCAAACCTGTTTTTAATAGGTATGAGTCAACTAACTCTTAAGAAATACTCTGTTTGTTATTGATTGTCATAAACTTTCTAATGATAAGAAAATGTTGAATTTACTGACATGTTAACCTACCAACCTACACATCTACTTGTCCTTTAGATCTACCTGCCAGGCTTCTATGAAATCAAACTAACTGTACTGTATGGTACAGTTTGCAGCAAGTTTCAGTGTTATATTTTTCAGTATTGTTAGAACATGAAGTCGTCGGCCATGGATGAAATTTTGTTTTCAGAAGCGGGGGGTTGTAACCAGAACCTGCTGCCATACGCTGGAACTTTCTATGGATTTTTTTCTATTTTGGGCGTATACATGGAGTATTCATAATGAGTCCAGAACTTCTGTCCAACGACAGCCTAACTTCTGCATAACGCGCGGCAGCATAATGCCCATGAAATGATGCACAGCCCAGTGTCCTGAGGGGGGCAGTGATGCACCCGGAGGCGCCCGGCCTGCAGAAAAAGGATGTCTTTGATTGCAGTATTAATCTAGCTGCTGTTTACCGCCCGCCAAAAAAAAAAGCGAACATATAAAAAGAAAAAGAAAGAAAGAAAGTTTTTGGCGTCCAGCAGATTGGAGCGTCATGTCTGCTGGGAAGTGTGTGTGTTGGTGGTGGGCGTGGACGCAGGGAGGATCCATCACCCTCCCCTTCTGGCTCAATTCCTATGATGGGGGAGAGTGAAGCCCGAGAGAACTGACGCTCTCCTGTGAACCCCTCTTTAAGTACTGTAAAAATCCATTGCCTAATACGCTTATTACATAGCAGAAGGAAGTTAGAAACACGCTCGAAGGCCGCCTGGAACACGGCAGATACCTTTATTGGAGCGTTTGAGAGGAAGTTCTTGGATGTAAGTTACGCTATGAAGTTACCTTCAGAGGTTTAGGATCAGCTAGACGCCATGACTGATGAGGAACTGACACTGAACGGATATCAACCATCAGATACCTGACCTGGAACTGATGGCCCATGGATGGCAGACGCTGGTATAACTTCCCCCTGTCGACGTGTTTCAGTGTGTTTCAGCGTGCTCATAACTTTTACAAAACATACAAATAACTTATCCAACGTATTCCAGCGTTATTGCCAGATTTTTCGTACATCAGGCAGATGCTGGGCAAAATCGTCAAGGTGTGACAAAGGCTTTAGTTGCAATTAAATGTCTGGAAGCAGTGAGGGTTAGGGCAGACCAGAATAATAATAACTATCAGAGAATAAAAGCCTTTTCTTGAATTCCGGAATGAATTCTGGACTTTGTTTCCAAGTTTGAAGACGTTTCTTTTCCCACCCAGGAAGCTTTTCAATTCAAAAATGTCAGGAATAGCGTGTCGAGTTCCAGGCTTTATAGGGTGAACCAAGACAATCTTGTTTTTGTTTAGAAAACATGCAAATTGGAAACAGTCAAACTGGTCAACTCCTTCGGGTATGGGGAGTTCATCTGGGTTCTTTGTTAGCCTGCAATGCCCCATACCTGAGTCTATTCCTCTGGAAAGGGGGACGTTAGAGAGGAATTGCTGGCCTGGACTGAATAGCGCAGGTCTTCTGTTTCCCCTGCATGGGGTAGGGGCTATGAAATGAGTAGCTATGGAAGGAATCAACTCTATCTGCTGCATTGTAGGTTTTTTGGAAAGCTGAAATCATGAGCCCACCCCGTTTAACTCCAGTTTTTTTTTCTCTTCTAACATAGATGGCTTCCTTCACGCCCCTTTCAATCCACTTGTCTTTAACTCAAAATGACTACATTTATTCTGGTCCTCCAAAGAATGTCCTTGTCCATAAGGTGTAGATGTACCACAGAGTCTTGTCCAGCAGGAGGAGCGCTCTTCTGTGTTGAGCCATGCGCCTGTGGAGAGGTTGTTTGGTTTCTAACTATTAGAAAATGGCAATAAAAATGATGACGTGTATTACTTTAAATTTCAAAAGTTTAAATAAAAAAATATTCCTGTGGCTTATAGAGCATTAGGCAGCCTTTATTGAATCCTTTTTAAAAGTTCTAGATAGAAGGTATTGTGACCAGGGGTGTCAATTTAACTGCATTACTTTTCCCTGCATTAATTACAATAATGACAAAGAAAGAATTTGGTACTTTTAATTACACTGGAAAAAATGGAAATCTAAATAAGTAATTTTTTTCTTAAAATAAGTGCATTTGTTCGTAAATTGAGGAGGTAAAAGATACATCCTGCCAATGGAGCAACACAATTTACACCTAAAAAATAAGAAAAACACAATTGATTGTCTTATTTCAAGTGCATATTATCTAATTGTAATATTTTAAGAGTAAAAATACTCATTCCATTGGCAAACTATATCATTTACCTACCTCAAATTGGAAACGTAAATAACACTTATTTTCAGAAATATTTACTTATTCCAGTGTATTTCTGTTGTTTGTGAATATGTTAATTGGTTTACTTCTAATCGGACAATGCAGTGGGGAATTTTCATTTTTCGTTATCAGCCATTTTTATTTCAGATTTAGGTTGAAACTACTACTTATTGTAATATCTTCACAGCACTCCCTAAAGATCCTGCATCTGTCAAATCTACTGCCTAGAAATGCAGGCTGATATATCCTGGACACAGGCGATTAGAGAGGTTGATCATGGACCTCTATCCACTAATAAAACCTCTGTTTGGGTCTAATCTGAAGGCTCCTCACACAGACATGTCTCATAGTGAGCGCTTGGCTCCAACAATCGCACACATGCAGCCTGTTAGACAGATGGCGGTAGTAAGGAGCCAGGAACAGCCCTCACTTTCCCTCTGCAGATGGGGGTTGGTTCGTTGATAGGAGATGAAGAGGAAACATTACAGAGGGGAACGATAAGCTACACTGGGAGAAAAGCTTACTGTTCTACCCACCCCCCCTGGTCCAGCAGGGGGTCTTTCTCTACCAGCCCTGGGATGCATCTCCTGTGGGACCTAACAAAGATGAAGCAGGCTCTTTGTCTGGGAGAGTGAGGCAGTGAAGACGGGCACCTTGAGCAGCCTGCCTGCCAGGTGACGGCTCTGAGTGTGATCCACTGACCTAACCTGCAGAACCCTGCTGAGTCTGACACTTTGCACAGAGAAATCACAGAGTCATTAGAAAAAGGATCTATAAATAAGTAAAAATGTCTTAAATTAAGTGTATTTACCCTTAATTTGAGTAGCGAAATAAGATATTTGGCCAATGGAATGAGCATTTTCACTCTTAAAATATGTATAAGATTTGATAATTAGATATTATGCACTTAAAATAAGAGACTGCTGTTGGTTTTTTTCTTATTTTAAATGTAAATTGCCTTATTTTATTGGGGAAGTGTATCATTTAACTTTTTAATTCAAGAAATAATGCTTATATTTTAAGAAAAATAAACTTACTTAGATTTCAGTTTTTTGCAGTGCCCGCTTGGCTGAAAGATGTGCTGTTAAGGTAAACTTAAACCTTATTACCTAATCTTGATAAGTCATTTTTCTTAAAATTAGTGCATTTGTTCTTGAATTGATGAGGTAAAAGTTACATTTTGCCGATAGAACGAGAGAGTTTACATTTGAAATAAGAAAACAAAATAGCATTTTCTGATTTCAAGTTCATGTTATCTAATTATTTTATTTTAAGAGTAAAAAAATACTAATTCCATTGGCAAATCATCAAATTTACCAACTCAAATTAATGGTATATATACTTCATTTCAGACATTTTTGCTAATTTCTAGGCTGTTTTTGCAGTGTATGGACAAGAGGACAAGTTTGTCATAAATGTGAAAAGAACCCATATATTTTACTCATGTCTATTGTTTGTTTTAAGGGCTGTAGAGAAAGGGATTATAAGCTCTCTAGTGTTTGGGCTGCACTATAAACTCCACCTGCAGAGGATTAAACACGTACTATCTGATTTAATCCAGCGTCAGGGGGAGGCTCCCTCACCCACAGGACCAGCGAAGTCTGAGCTTCCTCCGTCACTGAGGATGGCACTTTGTCCACACTCTCGTTGAGTGGAATCCATCTTAAATCAATCCATTCCTTTGCAGTCATGTCATTTGGTCAGTTATGCTACTAAACTGTAGTGCAGCCAAAAACTTTCAAATGATTTTTTATTTTTAAGCACTTTATGTTTCGTTCACAAAGTGAAATTAAGTCTGGCTGTAAAACAAATCATTACAAACTAGTTGAACTCCTAATTTATCGTGTCGGTTGGTTTGGAATTAGATTAAATACTTTTAATTCAATCTTACATTTTAGTTCAGTTATTAGAAAACAATATTCCCTGTGTTTTATATGCAGTATCACTCTGTGAAATTCTGCAGTTATTGAATATCTTTAATATGTTGGGCTCTTTTTGGCAATAATATTTGAGTCAGGGGTTGGATTCTTTTTGAGACCTGATGAATATTTCATTGTTTAATTTACTAGAGAGTAATGGAAATTATAATAACAAACAAAAGAAAATTGCTTTGTTTAGTTTATTAATCTTCACAACAGAAAATGCAAGAAAATAATCTAAATGTAAACAGCATAACATAAAGATGAGATTAGGGCTGAATGATTTTGCCAAAAAAATTCCCTTTTTCTGACCTGGAAAGTTTGCTTGTCCAGACTCCATTGTTTTATCATTTTTTATGATTAACTTACTTAACTTACTTCTGGTATCATGCATGTAGCTGTGTGCTCGCTGCAAATATCTCTTCCCTTCTTCATGGCCGCAAACCAACTTTTAAAGAAATGACAGCCATGTTAAAAAGCTGCAGTGAGAAGTTTATTGTCTTAATATTGCTAAATTAACGGGACTATAATTCATGCCTCTGCGTTTGGAAAAATGTTTTGCCAAATTGCGATTATATTGCATATACGCAATTAATACCCATCCCTAGATGAGATGGCATAGTATGAAATCAATGCATACCATTAAACTTAGAAAAATATAGCCGCACGGAATATTAACAGTGCATATCAATATCAAGTAGAAACTGAATTATATTACAAAGTCAGTATCAAACAAAAGATGAAACATTTTTGCAATGTGTATCTTGTATAATTTTTATCTAACGTGCACTTGTTCTTCATTTTCCATTAGCTTTTTTACTCTAATAATAATATTGGACAAAAGTGCGTTACTTTTCCACTAAATACCGGACAGGTACTCTATTTCTACATACAGAACAAATCCGTTTTTTAAGGGACAGTTGGCAATCCCACTGCTCCACAACACGGGCCGTGAATGTTACGGGCGCCGCCATGTTGGTTTGGCGACACTACAGAACTTGTAGTAGTACCCTAGATACGCCAGACTGGCAGTGAGGTACCACGTGTTAGCATGCTGTATACCACTAATAGAGGAACCTTGACTGGACGCGGTTAAGCAGATGGCTCTAAGTCCATTTCCAAGCGGCTCTAGATGAACCACCAGTTAACAACAGGCATTTGCGTATACCGTCGCTTTGTGAGTGCAGGAACATTTTGTTTAGATTTCGTCAAATGAGACCAAGCTTAAACAGGTCGCCATATGTACATTATTTCTTTGTGTTCTCCATATCTGCGTGTTTGTGTTTCACCGTGATTTATTTTCCAATCAGGGCAATAACTCTGCAGCTGCAATGGCTGACAAGATCAAAACATTACAAAATATAGCTCCTTAAAATCTGCTAAGCTTCAAAAGTCCTAATCCTACAAACTATCAGCTGTAATGACGGCATCTTGTGGTCCTCATAAGTATCGACGCCACCGGATTGAATTAAAATAAGTCCACAGATGTTTGTAATTGATGATAATGGAAAACATATATTTTTCCCTCCACTTTACTACAGAATAAGGAATAATTGAGGGGATGTTAATATGTAGTGTAACACTGCAGTCATGGAGTAGAGATGCTCATAGAGATCCCAGATAGTGATGTAATCCTGTGCATGAATACAATCTGAACATTCAGTGAGATTTCATTGAGGAGATGATGTGAGTAGACTGTCCTGTGGTGGGGTGCGTCACCATGGTGCTCTCATCTTTTTCTCTAGCAAGCTGTGGTTTCTACATGGTTTCCATCGCATCCATCGCTGGTGACGTAAACTTCACCGTTTTCTCTCATCCATCTGGCCATCACTCTTTGGATTCTCACACACAGGTTTATAAATGAGACAGCAGATCTGGAGGAGCACAATGCTGCCTCCTGTATGGTGAAGTAGTTTATTGTCATGCCTTTTCCTTATGTCATTAGCATGCATGACATGCAGGAATTCACTGAAACACATTAGCATAAATTAGCTCTCTCATCCGGGAAGAGAAAAAGGCTGAAGTGAGGTTGATGAAGGCAGTTTTAAAGGAAAAGTCCGGTCAGCAAGGAATAAAAAAAACTAATATCGTGCGCTTGCACTGATTTGGAGGAATTTAGTGTTAATCAGTAAAAATATAGTA
>JAGKQL010000007.1:30922140-30933050 GCA_018398635.1 Cyprinodon brontotheroides
CAATCCAGAGGGCCCCCTGCCTGTCTTCTTTTGCCTAGGGCCCCAAATTTCCTAACCGCCTCTGCCTACAGTACAGCAGTCCCACCAGACTGGATGTACAGCAGGAGAACGATCACAGTCACCATCATTACCTAGTGGTCAATGCAAACACTGGTCGACCAAGCTCTGTTGTGATGTCATTTAGAGTTCATACAGTGGAAGACCATGACTACATCTGCTCATCAAATGCATTGCTTTAAAAACAGAAATACGTTGATTGAAAGAACAGGGGTAAATACTGTAGCGTGTTAGGCACAGAAGCTGATTACCTTCTCGTCTAATCAAAAAGTATTCATCCATTGATCATTAAACTAAAGTGAAATGCAGGCATAATTAGCTAGCTGACCTTTTTAGGGTATTTTAATGAATAAAGACTACATTTAATGACCATGTTCACCATTCTGTGTAACAAAATCAAAGATAGTATGTAGATGTTCTGGGTCTACATACTATGGGTATCAGTGATCTGCTGCGTTCATCATTGCAGCAGATTGTCCAGTCAAAGCCCCAACATCCCCCTAATCCATCCCACCCAGGACACCCCCTCCCCCCACAGATACAGATAGAGTCAGCAGCTTCCTCTGAACAATGATGTGTGCTGGGCTGCCACTGGATCCATTAGCTAGAATAAAGCCCAGGGGGGCGGGGCATTCACAGCACAAAGTGAGGAATGATGTTTTACGATGTTTTAATCACATGATCAAACACATTTAAAGTGTAAAATTTGGAAGATGGATTTTATGTAGAATTTAATATTTTTTTATTATAGATTATGATATGATATAATACAACATAATATAAGATAATATAATATAACATAATATAATATTACTGACTGATGAAGTCAGGTCATGAAATGTTTTTGTTTTTATATTTACTTTGTTTTTCTTTTCCAGGGATTCAATCAGGTATTAATGGATAGTCATGGGATATATTAGCTGAATGCTAAGTTCACAAAGTTAAAAGCTCTGGGCCTTTTTAAAAATATTGTTAAGCCATGCACCTCTTTGTTTGGGGGGTTTAGAGTCCTGTTATACTCCATACAGCCTAAATAACCAGAGACGATGTAAAGAAAAGAAAAAATAACAATTCAAAATAAAATCTAACATGTTTTGGGGTTAAATAGCAAACCTGTTTAGGCCTGATGATATCAAAAATCCTTTGTACCCGTGGAGACAGAGACCTTTGCTCCACTACTCCTGCTGCGCTCAAACAGCAGGGTCAATAAAACCACATTCTGCTTCTCATCCCAAAATAACGTCTCTACAGCACTCAGCCCCTAAGAGGCAAGAGGACAAACCATCCTGTAGGAGCTCCAAAGTATCCCAACTGAAACTGTAGTGAGGATGGAGTATACAGCCTGCTCCTAGCAGATTAACCTCCATCTTGGACTTCTTTCTCTCCTCTCCTAAAGGCCTGGTTAGCTTGTTGCAGATATTTCTGATTTATGCCCAATATTGAAGTGTGGTCTGCGCTGTTATTCCACGCCACAACACAACAGGGACAAACAGGAAGTAGCTAGGATTGTGGGTGTCCGTGTGTCGGTTTGATGAGCTTGTTCGCCATCTACAACCCCTCATGCAACGCCGGACGACGCACAGTTCACCTATGAGTGTTCCCCAAAGATTGGCCGTGGCAATGGGTGTTTTGGATTCGGGTGCAAACCAACAGACCGTCGCACTGAGCTACAAACTAGCGTCCTGCTAGTGTCAGAGGTGTGCCAGGCGCTGTGGACGGCACTACAGCCAGAGTTTCTGCCATTAGGTACCAAAGAGTAAATAAATATAGTGTGGGGCGGATCTAGGTTTGACCAATCAGAGTCTGGGGCACTGTCTGCGATCACCTACAATTTTGGGGAGTTGCACCAGAGTGTCTGCGGAGGGGGATATCTGCGTTAACTGCGACACACAGCAGACGACCTGGTGTCTGAGCATAAACCAGGCTTTAGATCTTTTTTTTTTGTTTGTTAATTTGTTTTTCTGTGTCCTGTTAAACAATAAAGCTCTGGGAATAGATGTCCCAGAGCTAAATGATAGCCCAACAGCTTTGCTTTCACAAGTACGACAGTACGACTGCTGCCATAAGGTTCTGCTTGATACTTGTATAGGAAACTTTACTGAACATTGTTTGGGGAGTAAAATGGTATACGAGAGACACAGAAATGGAGATGAGAAATAAAGAGATAGAGACAGAAAAAAGGTGCATGAAAGAAAATAAAACTGCAAAAATAGACAGAAGATATACAGTAACACCTAGAAGTCTGCTTCCACACCTGTATGAGACAGAAAACAAAGAAGATTAAAGCAAAAGGTAGATAACAAGCAACCAAAGCAAACAAAAAAAGCATCAAGAGATGTCCATGTGGGTCTCACGGTGATTGCACAATATTAATCAGGATGGTATAGATCTATTTAGTATTAGTGTGTACCTGTGAACACCTAGAGCCAAATGCATGAGCATGCTGGTGTATACAGGATTCACAAAGCTTCTTCAGAAGGAAGCTCCCTCCTAAGATCAGTGAAAGCAGCAGCAGACAGAGAGCTGCAGCTCTGCAGCCTGTTACCTAATTATCTGGCATCAACTCCAAATGGAAGACTTCCCTCCCATCTCCCACACCACACGGCTACTACAGGGATAAGCTGTGTTCTTATAAACTCCCAGCCACCTGCTCAAAGGGGGGGCGCGTATACCTGACTATACCCATTACAGACGTCTGTCTGGTCAATGTTGCTCAGTTTAGCTCATTTAGACCCAATTTATTCTTCACAATATTTTGGCCAATGACCCCAAAAATAGCACCGTCCCTGACAGGCATGAAAATGCTTTGAATTATTATTTTAATCTATATTTATATTCAAATTTAGAGCCATAATATTCATTTTTAAGCTAAATTATTTAAAAATGAATAATAAAAAAAAAAATTGAGTTATTTAATGAGACTTAATTGCTTATTAGTGTGTTTTATCATTACATTTGGATGAATAAATAAATGTGAAATCTACATTTTTTTATTCTTTTTTTACTGGGACAGTAGCATTGTATACCTCCTGGCATACTTGCCCCCCCATATACCCCAGAGATGACATCACGATGTCTGTTGTTATCCAAAACATGTTGACATAAAATATGGTGACATAAAACCTTTAGAAGTGTTCATCCAGCCAGACATGCACTGCAAACATTCAAATTAAGAAAGTCAACTTTTCTTGAAATAAATGTTTAATTTCCATTGAGTTGAGCAAGGAAGTAAGATGATTTTACAGTGGAATTAATTTATTTTTAAAGAGAGTTCTAACTTATCTTAGGTGCCTCATTTCTGATTCTCTTTATTTTAAGGGGCAAATACTCATTTCATTGGCACATTAGGAGCAAATAATAGATTGTTTTTGCAGTGTAGTAAAGATAAGATGACTAACCCTTACATTCTCCCTCCAAGTGCTTTAAATATCAGCTCTGCAGAAGCTAATGCCAGCAATCTCCCTCTTTTCCGTCCCTGCAGGTCACTGCCAGGGGATTTGCCCCATTGTTGCAGTTCGCCTACACTGCTAAGCTGTTACTCAGCAGGGAAAACATTCAGGAGGTCATCCGCTGTGCAGAATTCCTGCGCATGCACAACCTAGAGGACTCCTGCTTTCGCTTCCTGGAAGCTCAGCTCCGCAGAGAGGAAGACAGCCTCATGCTTTGCCACAGGGGGGCGCCGGAGGCAATCAACTCGGAGGATGAGAGCATGCAGTCAGAGAACGAAAGGCCGGCCTCCCCCAGGACGCAGCATTGTGGCAACGCCTTCCCCTCTTTTCCTAACCCTGAGGATGACAGGTTGTCCAGTAATCTGACAGATGGCAGGCTGGACTTTGAGCGACATGGAGCATCAGATCTTCCACGATGCCCAAAGTACAGAAAGTATCAGTGGGCTTGTAAGAAGCACAATAACGACACCTCCTCACACACCAGTACTTGTAGGTTTTCCAAGCACAATTAAGGAGAGCAGCATCAGTGGGCTTGTGCCGGGTCAGGACAGGCTGCCTGTGACACAGATAAAAGTTGAACCCAAGGGGGAGGAAGAGGCTATTTCATTGTGCCTGTCAGGAGATGAGCAGGATGCCATGGACAAGGACAGTGTGACCGCCATGGAAATGGACAACCCTGCATCTCTGGAAAGAACCAAGAGAACCAAGTCTCCGTCTTGCCTCCGAGCCTTCTTTAAGAAAGGAGTAGACCTTCCAAGTCTGTCCAACACATCCCAGCAGCTAATCACCAACAGACTGGTCTGCCCCCAGGACAAAGGAAACTCTCAGGGAGATCACAACAAAGACTTAAGGCCTTTTCCTGGGGAGCTGGATCTGTCTGCTACGTCCCCAAAGGAGGTGGATGGTTTCCCTGCAGGGTTGTCTCTGAAGTCTGCTTCCTGTGATGGTGTCTGCAGACAGGAAGCTGAACTAGACCGCCGTAGTGTCATATTCTCCTCAGGGGCCTCTAACCGCCTGGGAGCACCAGCACATTCCTACCCCGGTGGGAACTCTTTGGAAATGGAGCTCTCTGATCAGGTGGCGAAAGGACTGTGGGCGGGAGCCTGCCAGTCCCTCCCAAACTCCCAGACGTATTCTCCCAGCGCCGCTTCCTCTGAGCCCCCGGCCCTGTCCCGTCCACGGCCCAACACTAGCTGCCCAGTGCCAATCAAAGTATGCCCACGCTCGCCGCCTTGTGAGACACGCACCAGAACTTCCAGCTCCTGCTCGTCTTACTCCTACGCGGAGGACGGTAGCGGAGGCTCCCCCTGCAGCCTGCCCCAATTCGAATTCTCCTCCTCACCCTGCTCCAACGTTGCACGATGCCTGAATGTGGACCAGCAGGAGCAAAGTGTGGGAGGAGATGCTCGCTTCAACCAGGTGCGACCCAAAATCAAATGTGAGCAGTCTTACGGAACCAATTCAAGTGACGAGTCCGGCTCCTTCTCAGAGGGAGACAGCGAGTCCTGCAACGTCCAGGATCGAGGGCCAGAGGTGAGTGGCGGGAAATGTTTGTCACATGGGGTTAAATGTTGCCTTTATTCCTCTCTGGCTGACTGAGGTGGAGCAGCCTGCTCTCTGGGTCTGCATTAGCTGTAGGATTTTTCCATCTATCTTCTCCCACTTATTCCATCAGTGTTGCGGTGGAGCCTCTGTCTAAATTCAGTGTTTTCCATTCAGTTGAGGTCTGATCCTAATGAGGCTGTTTCCTCCTTAGACATTATATTTTGAATAAACACTTATTTCCATTGAGGCTAATTAGCATGCGTTACCGCCACCCTTTATCATGTGTTTTCACAGCATAACTGAGGCTAAATATCCCTTAAGATGTTAGATGGATCCAAATGTGACCAAAAGTTAAACTATACTGCCTTGAATGCCTGGATCAGCGGTGTGCTTCAGTCTAAATATTTATTATTTTTGCAGCTAAAGTGATTACTTCATTAAATCCTGGCTCCACAGATTTGCATCTCAGCACATCTGTGAGCAACAGTACGGGGTTATAATCTCAGAGTTTCAGTCAGTGAGAATGAAGAATAGAGGAGGAAGCTTTTAGCTCAGTGTCATGATGGGAGGGAAACAGCTGAACTGTGCTCACAGGAATGAACAGACAATCCTCTAATCATCCAGTCTTAATCCAGCCGAGGTGACGTCCTCCAAGCCTCAGACTAGACTGTGGTTGTTTATGTGCTAAAGATCAGGGAGACTTTGCCACATAAATAATAGCACTGGTGCAGCAGCACTGAGATCTGTGGATTTTGTCCATCAGTTGTAGTTTCTCTGCTTTTCTGAGCTTTTAGGTGAAATAAAATGTCAGAACTTCCCTATCTGGATTCTCTAAGGGCTGAAAAAAGTGTTAATTTCTCAGTGTATGGTATTGTATTACTGTATTCACTGTATATTCTCGAGATAACGACATACCTATCTCATTATCACGGTTAAACCATCAATTGTTTTCTCGAGATAATGAGATAATTATCTTGTTATTAGGAGAAAACAGCTACTGATTTCTTGAGATAACAAGATGATTAACTTGTGTGAATAATGAGGCTCGCCAACAGCCCTGGATTCCCAGTCCATCCATGCCTGCAGGGCCCCTAGTTGTTCAGTCACGGTACCACGTCTGCGCAAATAATCAGTTTTTTAGTTTCCTTTTTCTTTTCACTCATTGTCAGGTCGTGGTGGATGATTGGATTGGATGGAATACAGTAGAAAGAAATCTGAAAATCTTTAATCTGGGCTTATTTTGGGGGCTTATGCATCTTATACCTGTTACAGGCGTAACACCATGGCTGTTCAGAAACCACCTGGAACTGTGGAAATCATTAAACCAACAATATCGTCTTGTTACCTAAAAGTTAAACATGGTATTATTTACAGACTGACACATAGGCTGCCATGACTTATACTTCTAAATCCTCTCCCGCTTTGTGGTATTAAATGATGTAATCAGTTTTAACACACACCAATCATCTCGTTATGACCAGAAAATGGCTTTTGTTATCTTTAGATAATGAGAAAATTAACTTGCTTTCTCGAGAAAACCACCGTGAAAAAATATCGGAGGGACACGACCGCTCTGGGCTTCCGTAGTATGGAGTGGATCTATAATGAATTATTCATTACTAACACGGGACTCTCTGCAGTCTGCATGATATGATGACCAGTACTTGCACTGGAAAAATGATCTAGAAATAAGTAAATTCTTACATTTTGTGTATTTGCCCTTAATTTGAGCAGGTAAATGAGATTTTTACTCTTAAAATAACATAATTAGATAAAAATGCACTTGAAATAAGACAATGCAATTGTGTTTCCTTATTTTGAATGCACTTATTTAAAGAAAAAATGACTGATTTAGATGTTGATTTTTCCAGTGTGTGACCTTTGGCCTCCAGGAGGCTCTGCATTCCAAACTTCTTTAGTCGTCTGATTTTCATCAGTGATGTGAAGAAATTCATTTCAGATGAGGTTTGTGAAGAGGGCTGCACAAACAGATGAGGAGTATGGGGTGAGCCGTAGGGAGTAAGTGGTCCGTTACCATGGCAATAAAAATTCACAGAACAGGCGGGTATGTTAAAGCAACACATCTGCTGCTCAGACGTGGCCTTAGACATCCCTCCATCAGGTTCACGCAGCTCTGATGAGTCACATCACCTTCTGTCCGTGAGAATCCAAAACAAAACATGACAAGGAGATATTAAACCCTTCTGTGTGGGAATGTGCTTTATTATGTGGCAGCCGCTGTACTCCTGTCAGATCTCTACTGAGACACACAGGTTATCTGCCAGCCTTCCACTCTCTGTCACAGACACTCGATAAGACTCTTTCTGAATGACTAGAGCTGCTCATTATGTGGCCAGTTACTCATAACACCTCACACACTGTAAAAAATCTAAAGCGAAGTCGCTTTTCTTTAAAATAACTTCATTTTTATTTGAGTTGAGGGGGTAAGTGAGCACTTTAAAATCTTTCATCTAGATATAAGTAAAAATGTCTTAAATTAAGTGCATTTACCCTTAATTTAAGTAGGTAAATGAGATAGTTTGTCAATAGAATTAGTATTTTTAATCTTAAAGTAAGATAATTGGATAAGAAGAACTTCAGAAAGCATTTTCTTATTTTAATGTAAACTGTCTTGTTCCATTGCCAAAGTGTCTCTTTTACCTCATCAATTCAAGAACAAATGAATTATTATAAGAACAAATGATTAGATTTCGATTTTTTCCAGCATAGTCGTTTAAATTCAGGCAGATTTTGATATGGACCATATGGCATTCTCCCAGGGTGCCAATAGGATGGGGTGTCTGCACAAGCATCT
Source organism: Cyprinodon brontotheroides (assembly GCA_018398635.1). Lineage (NCBI taxonomy): Eukaryota > Metazoa > Chordata > Actinopteri > Cyprinodontiformes > Cyprinodontidae > Cyprinodon > Cyprinodon brontotheroides. The sequence goes on from JAGKQL010000007.1 coordinate 30,930,007, forward strand.
GTCAGTTGTGCCTTTCTGCTTAAAGTCGGGTCATTTTTTGCACTGCATTAACGTCGGATCTTCAAACAAGTATAAGTGAATATCTAATAAAATTCGACATGGTCTCCATGGTTCTACATAGGTTAGTGGCGTCAAACAGCAAACAACAAAGTGGGTTCAATCAAGTGTGTGAGAAGCTAAAGTAATGTAAGCTTCGGTTGACCTTACTTTAAGCTTACATCATTAATTTCTCTACAAGTGAGAAATAATCACATTCTTTTAAATCATATATCTTGGAAACTAGGGGTGTGAATAGAAAAAAATGTAAACATTTCTCCCCTAAGAAAATAAATAAATCTACTTCTATATTTTAAGTGGTTGGAAGGTTGTTAGAGCTGGTCAATCAGGCTAGTTAGCACCTGCACTGGAATAATGATCTAGAAATAAGTAAAAATCTCTTAAATTAAATGTATTTCCCTTTAATCTGAGTAGGTCAAGGATATAGTTTGCCAATGGAATGAGTATTTGTAGTCTTAAAATAAGATAATTAGATAATATGCACTTGAAAAGATTTGTTCCAGCGTACAGAGGTCCTGTTCTCATCTAATGCAGATAGAAATATGCAATAGATGAGAACATGAGTCTACCTTTCATATAGAAACATGACGACAGGCTGACCTGAAAGGCCATAAAAAGATGTTCAAGCATGAAAATGCATTGCTCTGATCAGATTGTTATCAGCAGAGGGTCAGGGTTAGCACACTGCAAAAAATCCAAATCTAGATAGGTCATTTTATTTTAAATAAGTGCATTTGTTCTTGGATTGAGGAGGTAAAAGAGACATTTTGTCAATGGAACAAGACAATTTACATTTAAAATAAGAAAACAATTGCAATGTCTTATTTTAAGTGCATGTGATCTAATTATCTTATTTTAAGAGAAAAAACACTCATTCCACCAGCAAACTATCTCATTTACCTGCTCAAATAAGGGTAAATACGCTTGATTTAAGAAAATGTTACTTATTTCTAGATCATTTTTCCAGTGCAGTATCTGTTGAGCATTAGCATTATGCTAAGGCACATTGTCTACAGCTGCATTTTGCTTTAATTGTGATCTTCTTGGTGGAAAACTGTTGTGTTAATGAAAAGTTTAGCACCTCCTTGTTAGATCAGATGTTTCTTACAGTCTCTGTGTTTTATTCTCTTCCTGTTATGATCACTTTTAACCACAGGTTTGATTGTTTTCATGCTTTCTCTTGTTTTGTTTCTGTTTAAGCCACACCAGCATTCAGCCCTCTAATGCCAACACAGTTATTTATATCTTTGGTGATTCTCTCTGTGTTTTATTGCTGTTAGATGGACACTCGTCTGTCTAGGTTTGTAGCCAGTTCCTATTTAACCCTCTATAGGGCGAAATCAGTGAAATACTTAAAAAAATCCAAATTTCAAGCCAACAGTGTTATTGGAATTCACTTTATTACCTTTTTAACATAAAAAAAAAATATGGATATTTTGATGGCAAAAATTTATGTCAAGAAACGCCAACTTAAGAAAAATAACAAAAGTGCTTCTATAAGAAATTAAAAACGCTCAGAGTGAAAGAAACACATTTAATTTGGTCCAACATAACCTTAGAGGCATTAATGCTGATACTGGACCTTACGGTTTTTAGTTTATAAACCTAAATAGAGTTGTTAACTAGGCTTATTAACTGTTTAACTTTACTTTTGAATTAGCTTATTAACCTTTTTTTTCATGACTTGTTAACTTTTTTCCACCTTATATTACAGTAGGTAAATATATAATTTAAGGGCTTGTCTTATTGGTCAAATGCCAAAATAAAATGAACAGCCATGTAGCAGTCTATTTGCTGAATGGCTAGATATAGATCTAGTGCTTCTAGACCTCACTGAGGGACTGACGGGGCTCCATTTGTAAGGGATCAAAGATGCTAACTTGTCCTATAAAGGGTTAAAGAACTTTGTGCATTGGTTGTTCCTGGTTTAAGGGTCTGCATCATTCTGGCATTACAGCATCCTAGTCCTACTAGAAATGATAGTGTTGAAGGAAATTTGACTGTTGTCAAATATCCAGCGTAGACACCAGTCAGGTTTATCTGAGGCAGCATTGGGGCTCCACCGTGCTTCGCTTTCTTTGCATCTGTCAGAGTTGTTGATTCGTATTGCTGCGTAGGTGGTGAGCTGCTCTCTGTGCGATGTCTGCCCAGAGAGCTGCAAACATGCATCTCTGAGTAAGTGAGAAAATGAGGAAGCAGCCCGCGTACATCAGTGCATTATTGACACTGTTTTAATGAAGCAAACACAATAAATAGAATGTGTGACAGCGGGTGGAAAGGACTCAATTTCAGTTCCACTAATGCTGCCAAAAGCCAAACAAACTTAGTGTAGTTTAGTTATGATGTGGCTGCGGTCGCAGGCAGATTTGTAAATTACAGCTGTGAGGCTGGTTATTAATAGTTTATGCATAGTTCATCTTCAATTCAGTTTATTTTATACAGCTGCCAATTCACAACATGTCATCTGGAAGGAGCTTTTTAAGGTTCATCAGATTCAACATCATCCAGTCACATTGATTTAAAGTTTTCTATCTAAGGAAAACTAGTTGATAGCATCGACTCATTGACTCTTCTTCACAGCAACCTCACACTAAGCGCGCTTGTAGTGACAGTGGAGAGGAAAACTCCTTGAACAGGAAGAAACCTCCAGCAGAACTATTGTACCAGTGTGGCCGCCATCTGCTGAGTAACATCTACCGGGGTTCCAAGGAGCATTGCAGCTATTAAACGCTAGCATGCAAGGCAACGGTAAAAGGCGCACCCCATCCAGGAAACACACAGCCAGGTAGACGAGCACCGAGCCGCCAGCCCCCATGTCAGAGGATAAAGAGAGCACATCCAGTTAGTCACAGTCAGAGTAGCAGGACTACACTGGAAAACAGGCCATCTCCAAAGATCTATAAACAAAGGTGTTGATGGCAGCAGCACAGCTGATATTTCAGGATGGAGTCACAGCCAAACAGGAACAGACCATGATGAAGCTACTA
>JAGKQL010000007.1:30936862-30948590 GCA_018398635.1 Cyprinodon brontotheroides
AAAATCATTTCATGCAGCTTCTTGTTGTATTAGTTGAAGTGTAATTGGGGCGGGATTTACCATTAGGCAATATTAAGCACCTGCCTGGGGCCCCATGTAAAACTCTGTTTATATGTATGGTTCAAAACAATTATTCCTTATTTGTGCATATTAATTATGTTTTTGTCTAAAGTGCCATCAGAACGCTGATAATATTAAGTGTGTCTCAGCCCCTTCCAGTGTCCACCATATTGGATCGAGTCCATTAGCTGCACATGTTCAGAAAGGTCCAAACAGACAGCAGCAAACCATTTGAAAACAAACCATGCAAAGAAAGCAGTGTTGCTTTCCTAACTTAGCGTTTTAGTCGCCATATTTAGCCTCTTTTCAGACCCTCTCTAGAACTTTGATTTCTAAAAAGCTCCTAGCGCCAAATCTAGAGACTTTTTTCTGCTACTGGAGACTTTGGAGACAAATATCTAAAAGCAGCTAACTCTGCTCTCCAGAGCTAGTAGATTGGTAACCCCGCCTCCTGCTCTCCTCTATCTTGTCTGCTGTCATGATTCATGCAGCTATTATTTCATCCAAATGAAAATGGAGAACAGATAAGCAGATCATGCGGTTTGTCTACAGTGAAAAGTTAAAAGGACTGGGTTATTTACTTTGGCCTTTTGGAAACACAGGAAGGAAGGAGCAATCAGCTAAGTGAGCTAGTGCTTGGAAAAATCTTTCATTCCTTTAGACAGCATTGTTGAAAAGTCAGCTGAGTACAAAACATAGAGAGGAAAAAACAAGAAGAAAAAAGGGACAAGAAGAGAGGGACACAACCTAGAACAGATAATGGATGCTCTATTCTATTAACATTTCTTTATCTGGATAATGGGGCTGTTTGATGTGATGTCTTTCTCAATTCAGAGGGCCCCTGCCTGGTTTTGCCTAGGGCCCCACATTTCCTAAATCCGCCCCTGTGTGTTATATTCCAGAGCTGGTATGAAAGCGATGTAGCACAGGTGGACCATTGTTTCCTGCAGTTGTCGTACAGCGTGTCCCAGAAAACCAGCAAACAGGATGAAAACATGAGGTTTCGTACGACGGCCCCAGAAATGCCACCAGTTTCCCCGTTTTGACTGACAGGAAAACTTGTCCTACATAGCTCATATTTTGGGCCACATTTTTTTAACGGTGTCAGGGCTGAGAACTGAAGGGCGTATAACAGATGAGCCCTACTTTTCACTCTGTACCCCATTTGCAACACAATGACCCAGGCGGGGAAAGCGACGGAGCCTTGGGAGGAGAAACCTGAAGCAAATGTAAATCCAGAGCATTTTTTTTTTTTGGGGGGGGGTTTATGACCGCTGTTGGAGCATACTCTGTCAACCTGACTCTGCTGCTGAACTGGTTTCCGTGGCGGAGTGCTTAAATTTAGCCCTCCCCTGTGTACCAGTGACTGGTTGGATGTGATTGGTGGGGGGGGACCTTCACAAGGTCGAAATGTCTCATTTCTCTCTTGTTCCAAACATCTCAGCGTCCTGTGGCGATAGGAAGCTGCTTTTATCGAACTGGTTCACGTTGAGATTGTGAGTTTCTGTCTGAATTGCTGCAGCTGATGGAGAGCTGGAAGCTCCATCTATTATTTATCAAGCGTCTGCACACAGATGCTGAGTTTAGAAATAGGGCTCCTATAAAAGGTAACACCCTTAAAGTCTTTCACAGACAGACAGGTCTTTTCTCTCCAGTAATCACTTAGTTGATCCTGATGAGGCCCCCTCCCACAGCCCCCCAGCTGTGATGGCCTGGCTCCTCTGCCACCTCTGGCTGCTGCCATCTGAGCAGAAAGCGCCTCCTGCTCCAGCAGCCAGGTACAGTGGGAGTATGTTCAGCCCCCGTCCTCCTTTGTTTGACTTTGTTCTTCATGCGCTCTGCTGAGGCAGCCACGGGGAGGAGAGGAGAACAGAGGGAGCTCTTCTCATCTCTGCCAAGCTCTACCACTGTCTTCCTCTGGCTCTTTGTTATGCCTCCGCCACTTCCCTCGGTGCCTGCAGCTACAGCTCCTCTGGTGCAGGCAGATACAGCTGGGGTGGATGTGCCTGTGATGTGCTTATAGGAAGGTCTGCCATCACCTGAGGGAGGGCGGCCGACTTATTGTCACGCTCCAGACTAGAGGAAGGAGAAGAAACACATGCAGCCGTGATAAGTTGTCACATCGGGGGTGGATAACCCACGGCTTTCTGCTTCTGTTAGGAGCTGCCAGATCACTACAGCATTGATTCCACTAATTCTTTTTGTTCTTAAGCATGAGAGGACTGCAGATATACATAACCCCCTCCACCTGAAAGTCACCTGACAGGTCATTGACTCACTAACCCACCAAGTCTGGCATCATGGCACACTTCCAGCAGCTGAGAGGCAGATGGAGGCGGACGCTTTTCTTAGATCACCTTTTGTGCTGCATTAGAGCTTCAGAGGTTTCCTCTTAGCAGTGGGACTCTACTGCCATCTTGTGGTAAAGATGAAGTCCTAACGACCCTGTGTTGGAATTTGAACCACACTGAAAAAACGATCTAGAAATAAGTAAATATTTCTTAAATCAAGTGTATTAAATTAAGAAATATTTACAGTTCCTGTTTGGCTGTGACTCCATCCCTTAATTTGAGTATTTAAATGAGGTAGTTTGCCAATGGAATGAGTATTTTTACTCTTAAAAACAGATAATTAAATAATATGATAATTGTCTTGTTCCATTGGCAAAATGTCACCTTTATATCCTCAATTCAAGGACAAATGCCCTTGTTTTAAGAAAAACTTATCTAGATGTTGATTTTCAATGCATTAACTTTATGAGCAGTGTGTTTAGGTAATTTAATTCAGTTTATTTCTATAGCGCCAATTCACATCATGTCATCTCAAGGAACTTTCCAGTTCACCAGATCATCCAGTCAGATTGATTCAAAGTTTTCTATCTAAGGAGAACCAGCTGATTGCTTCGACTCATTGACTCTTCAGCAATCCCTCGCACTAAGCATGCTTGTAATTAGAAACATTAACTATATTTGTAGCTACATATAGATAAATATGCTCCAAATCTAGAAGAAAAGAATCATGTGGGCAAAATTACTGCATCCAGCTAAATTAACATTTACTTTTCTTCTTTTCCAGGTTAAGCTTCCTTTTCCTATTGATCAAATCACAAATCTTCCACGCAACGACTTCCAAATGTTGGTAAAAATGCACAAATTGACGTCGGAGCAGCTTGAATTCATCCATGATGTGAGGCGACGGAGCAAGAACCGCATCGCAGCGCAGCGCTGCCGCAAAAGGAAGCTGGACTGCATCCTGAACCTGGAGTGTGAGATCAGGAAACTGGTGGGTGGACTGTTGGCTTTACATCCCGTCACTAAAAACCATCAGCTGTACCAGCCTTTCAGCAGGGAGTTAGACAGAACATGTAACCTTTCTCATGGAGAAAACTAACTGTTGAACATGTTTTTGTTAAGGAAAGCTCTGTGTCTGCACCTCAAAGCTTTCTCTCTATGGTTCTTTTTTCCTGAGAAGAGATCATTTAGGGCAAACTCTTTAACATGTCATAACTTATATGTATTAAATAATCAGGAGACATGACCACAGAGTTTGACAGAAATTATAATCTTACTCAGATCAAAGAAAGTTAGAGATTGAACTAACAGATTCTGCAGAGTGGGAGAATATAGACAGAATGAAGCAGAATGATGAAATGATGGTCCCTATGTCCTCCAGCAGTCTAAGCCTATAGCAGCATAACTATAACTCAGGATAACCTGAGCCACTCTAACTATAAGCTTTATCAAAAAGGAAAGTTTTAGGCCTTAAAAGCTAACTAGGCTTATAGCTTAAAAAAAAGTTGTGGAGATTTTTAAGATGTGTGAAATTGTGTGTTATTGCTCTAAATGTTGGTTTGTGCGGCCAGGTGTGTGAGAAGGAGAAGCTGCTGACAGAGAGGAACCAGCTGAAGGCCTGTATGGGTGAACTGTGGGAGAACTTCTCCTGCCTGTCCCAGGAGGTGTGCCGGGACGTCCAGCTGAGCCCAGAGCAGGTCCAGTCTTTACACCACTACTGCCCCGTGCTGCGGACCCCCAACTCCACTGCCAGCAACAACACCGCCCACGAGTCCAGGACCCCCACCATCAGCACCCCAGCCGCCACCAGCATCGACCTCACCGGCCACTCCGGCTCCGCCACACCAGAACCCAGCTACGCCGACTCGCCGGGACCCTCGGAGAACGGACCCGAAGCCGCTGTCCGAAACGGGGCAGACAAGGACCCGGATGGCCGTGAGACCAGCTTGTTCCCCACATCAGAGTCTTTGGGGAAATCCCACCAAACCGTGACGGTGGATTTCTGCCAGGAAATGACTGAGAAATGTACGACCGACGAGCAGCCAAGGAAGGACTGTACCAAGTAGAGGTGGCTCTTTATTCTGTTGTTTTGAATGTTTTTTTTTTGTATTATTTAATTTTACTCCTCTGACAAACCCTTTCTCTGGGTTGTGAGATGGTCAGCGTCTGCCAGTGTTCACTGAAAAACAAGCTTTGTATTTATGTCTTTTTGGGTCAGGTTTTTTTTTCGTTTCTTTGATGTTTTCTTGAAACGGTTGACACTAAAATTGTCTTAACAGCAGCAATACTGTTCTGCAGGCATTCTCCTCTAACCCTGACAGAGTGGGAACCTCTCTCCAAACTCTTACAATGGTGCTATACCCACCGGCAGGAGGGACTGCCGTCCACGTGTCACACATCGCAACTTCAAGTTGAGCCTCATCGGACCTAAGCAGAAGCCCTCTTTTTCTACAAACAGAATCTCCGTTTCTGCCTTTCTCTCTCGTCTTTTTACCACTCTGTCGTTAATCGGTGTTTTCACACACAGACTGAGGGTTTCTAGAGATGGTAAAACGCAAATGTGTGCAGAATAACCCGGAACTTCTCAGGTTAGCAGTGCAGCTACCTGCTACCTACTTCAGCAAATCCTCTTCAACTTAGTGTCCAAAAAAATAACCATCATTTCTAATAATGTTAGATGAGATCAATTCTATTCAGTTTATTTCTATAGCACCAATTCACAACACATGTCATCTCAAGGCACTTTCCAGTTCACCAGATCATCCAGTCAGATTGATTCAAAGTTTTCTATCTAAAGAAAACCAGTTGATAGCATTGACTCATTGACTCAAATACAATCCTCACACTAAGCATGCTTGTAGCGACAGTGGAGAGAGGAAAACTCCCCTTGAACAGGACGAAACCCTCCAGCAGAACCAGGCTTCAGTGTGAACGGCCATCTGCTGAGGCCGACGTCTGGGGTTCAAGGAGACAGAAGCAGACATAGAAAAAAAGAAGCATAGATACAAAAAGGCAACTGTAAAAGGCGCCCTCGGCCCAGGAAACACACAGCCAGGCAGACGAGAAGCTCCGAGCCAGCTCCCATGTCAGGAGGATGAAGAGAGCACATCCAGTTAGTCACAGTCAGAGAAACAGGACTACACTGGAAAACAGGCTGATCTCCAACTTCTAGGAAACAAAGCTGACATCTCTTTTAAAGGAAAAGTCTGTTGAGCAGGGAATAATCAATAGATCATTATTTATTCCTAAAATTAATACGTTCACGGTGATTTAATAAATTTAGCGTTAATCAGTAAAAAAAAATATAAAAATAATAATTTTCATTGCAATCACTGAGTCTGGTAGCGGCCATTTCTGCCCAAATATAGTAACACTTAAATGTTACTAAATGAAAATTACTCTTAATTAAAAGCACTTATCATTTATTTAGCTGTATGTAATAATTTCATATTTAAAGTACTTTCAGAAGTTTGAATTCTGAATATGAACTTTTCCTTCAGCTAATTATTATTTACACTGGGAAAAAAAAATCTAAACAATTCATTTTTTTCTTAAAATAAGTGCATTTTTCCTTGAATTGAGGAGGTAAGTGAGACACTTTGCAATACAACACAACAATTTACATTTAAAATAAGAAAAAACAATTATATTGTCTTATTTCAAGAGGATAATATCTAATTATCTTATTTTAAGAGGTAAAAACAGTCCTTCCATTGGCAGATCATCTTATTTACCGCCTCAAATTAAGGGTAAATACACTTAATTTAAGAAATGTTGACTTATTTATAGATCATTTTGCAGTGTAGCCCTAAAATCGTCCTGCTACATTTTTCTGCTGCAAAAACTGAACAAAAGTAGGTACATTTTGTGTATTTAAACCTTTTTTAAACAAGTTAAATGAATTATTTCCTTTTACAAGCCAGAGTTAAGACGTAAGCAACCTGTTCACAGAATCTCTGTGAGTGATTTATTCAGAAACAAGCTGTCCAAAGGTCTTGGGTGGCCAGCTGTTTGTCTTCTTGCAGCGGCCATGTTGGACTTTAGGGTCAGTGCTGATATAAGGAAAGAGGAGCATGATGAAGATGAAGGTTTTATCAAACCTTAGTACCCATCCAGTTGTGTTGCCATGACAACACAAAGATGTTTACCTGTTCTTCATCAGATGCTGCAGCAGCAGCGTCTGAGAACGTCCCGGTTCTATTCTGCTCCCGTTCATCTCCACTTCTCAGCTGTTTGTGTGTGAAAACAGCCGGTCGGTCTCTCTCTACCTGTCTACCTCTCTCAGTCTCACTCTGTTTCTTCTATGATTATATCTCAGTGGCCCTTTTCGTCACAAGAATTCAAACTCAGGAAGAAAAAAAAAAATCCTCTGAATGTTCAACCTAATTCATGGAAAATGAGATCAGAGCTTCTGTACGATAGGAAGTTACAATGCAGTGAGACTGTCAAATGTTCATATGCAAAAAAAAAGAAAAGAAAAGAAAAAATGTTTTCAAGCGTCTGTTGTTTGTATTTCTGTACAGGAGGACTTTGTACAGCCTGTAACTGAGAACATTCCTTCTATGCCTTCCACAGCACTGAACTGAAAGGAGAGAAAGGTGGATAGATTGCTATTTTTATTTCCCACTCATCAGCAATACCATTGTATTTGGATGTTGTAACGGTGATTTTTTCGAAGTGCTCGTTCGGCAGATGTGTATATAGTATGGAGCATGACGACTGTAACAGTGGTTTTTGTATGTGTAGAGGCGTAGATGTTTCCTTTTTTCTCTTGGGTTATATCAAGCACCTTTTCGCTGAGGGAAAACTTTTGCTTTGCTGTTTCCTGTCCTGCCTAATGAATACTTTCCATCATGGTGGGTGTTCTCATACTCAGGAAATCAGCTCATTACACACACACACACACACACACACAGCATGCATCCAAACACATACAATCTTTGAGCCCCTTTTGCATGTTTAGATTTTTTTTTGTTATGCCCCTCCTTACCTTTCGCTCCTTTCTAAATGTGAAAAGGAAACTTCTTCCTGGTGTTATTTCTCCCGGCGTTGTGTAAGGAGCCTTCATTCGATGGCAGGGTTTTAACATGCTTCTTGTGTTACGCTCTCTCAGACACTTTTCTGTCGCTCTAAATTTTTTTTTTTGTTATTAAACCAAGAAAGAAGAAAAAATAGGAATGAATGAGTTTAGGCACTTTGTTTGCTGCCCCGAGAGCTCAGAGCCGTTAGCACTTCATTTAGGTCTGAAACTGGAGCACTTAAATCGGCCCTGAAAGAGGAAATGTTTTCCATGTCCTCATATGAACAGATATGGAGACTTAGAAGCGTCTAAAACAAGCTAAAATTTAAGTACGTGATTATCCAGAGCTTTTCTTTGTGTTTAATATTTTATGTTATTGAATAAGCTAATTTGGGATGAATTTGACGTGGAAGCCGTGTTTGTGTTGTCCAAATGACTAACAATCATATAAGGTAGTAAGTTGTGTTTGAACATCCCTCCCTGTGACGTGCATGCATGCTGCCTAGATCTATAAGCCTAGTTAGTTGGTCAAAGCTTATGTTTCGCCTTGTAAGCTCTCTCTTTTATTCAAATCTTTTTCAGTTTTTTGGTTCTTTTTCAACATGTTATGTATAAAGAAGCTTAACTGTATCAAACCTCAGTAGAAGCGAATCCAAGCAGGGTTGAATTCAGCTTTGTTGCTTATTTTTTTCTCCCTTTAAAGTCCCAATCCTAGTGGTACCTGTTGGCAGAACATCCTCTCCAACCCTCGCTGTCTCCTTCATCCTATCTGTGCTCTTCTTCCTCTCTCCTCCCTGGTGGCTCCACATCCAGCATCTGTTGTCCAGTATCCCCCCCCCCCCATACATGTTCCCCTGCCTGCTTCCACTACTTTGATTCCAGATTGCTCATCCTGAGCCTTCCCTCTGATATATTCATTCCTAATCCCATTTCCAGCTCTGATGGCTGTGCCTCCATCTCTTGTCCCAGTCTGTCCTGCCTGCTGCTCTGAGCCCATATTAATGGGTAACAAAGCCCACTAATGCCAGGAGATGCATTTTCTCGACATACCAATGTTCATATTGGAAGCACTTTGCTGCCATCTAGTGGTTGCAGTTATATGCACTCATTTGGATATTACGTTCATTACATGTGATCTTTACTATAAATAAACAACCTGTACTTAATTCAGCTTTTTTTTTTTTTTTTTTATCAGCATTCTTTGATAAATTTAGGCTATAAGAGGCTCAAATTTAAACAGATGTAGTTTGAGCTTAAAAAAACGGCACACTTTAACTGTTTACCTGAACTAAACATTCATTTTGGGCTGCAGTCCGTTTGCTTAAACCCATCCAGTTGCGTTTTTCTGTCTATTTGCTAACCTTCGCTTTTACTTCTCATCTTGGCTGAGTTGGAAAGAGGATAAAATCCCCCATATGACCATGAAAAAGATGATCTCTGTAGGAGATAGAAGCAAATGTTTGTCTTTTAGTGCGCCTCTTTCTTTTCCCTTCTTGCCGAAAAAAAATAGTAGGATTGGGACATTAAAGTTTGGAGAGGTTTTGTTGGACGTTCTTCCTCCTGACTTTTGCTCATGTAAATTTTAGAATGACTCTTTATATTCAGATCTCAGTGGGTTAGATTTTTATGTTTTGGTTTTACTGCAGGATTCTGTCTCTTCTATGTACGTTTTTTTTTACCCCACCTTTAAATTGTTAGGATTTATCCCTTTTTGTAAAATCCATACATGCTTACACTCATGTAACGCGCACACACTCGTGTCAGCCCAGTCTAGGTTTGGAGCACTAGTATCCATGTTTTATCTGCCCCTTTTCTGTGATCTGGGATGTTTTCTATTGCAAATCAAATCTCATGAGGACATTTAAGATTCTAGTAAAAAAAAAGATCTATACTGGACACTTTCTGCCAAGAAAGGGAAGCTCACTCTTTCTATTTCATCAAAATGGAGTCAGTTTTAATGCTTCCATGGAAAAAAAAAATCAGACCTTAATTTTACAGGAGATTTCTCCTTGATCTTACAATCTTCCTGATCTATAGGTTTAGTCTCTATATTTAGAAAATTTGGGTTTAAACTACAGATAAAGCAAAGAAAAGGTACATTTTTTTATAGAATAAAATAACAGAAAATGTATATTATACCTGGTTTGAATCTAGATGTTAATTTTCAATCTATGCTCAGTGTTGCATCACTTCCACCAGGGACAAACCAAAGCTGCTGTCCGCTCGGTGTGGCGTGATCGATCAGGTCAGCAGGTTTTATCCTTAATTCAGTGAAACACACCTTCAAATATTAAAATCAATTCCTAAAAAAGAGTGAAAGAGTTTAAAGCTAAAGTGTTTTTGCTTTTCATTGTTTTCTTCAGGTAGGCTCTGTATTTATGCACCTGATAAATGTTTAAGCTCCTTTTCAATCTGTATTTAAACTCTATGACTTTGTGCAAGCAGCACAATACAAGCGTTTGTTCTTTTGTTATTGGGAGGGTTATGGGTTATTGACAAATTAAGTTTGGTTGCTCTGAAACCAAAACTTTTAGCTATGCAGACAAAAGCAAATGCAGATTTGGTGAGAATTCTTCTTTATGTTCAATTAAAAGCTTCAAATAAAACTTTTATTTCCCATAATAGTGAACAGAAAGGAAGACATGCTGACAGGAGAAGGTCTCTCTGTGCAGGCCAGACCTTGTTCCAACTATATGAACATTGCTGTAGCTCTAGAAAAACTACGAGCTCTTCTATCTGTTTCAGTTTGTTCACTTTGCTTTGTTACATTTTCATTTGTTTTTATTATTTTTTAATCGCTGCTTCTCTGACACAAACACTGGCTTTTGCAACTCCAAAGGTTGTTCTGAAAGAAGATGAACAAAAACATGCCTTCTCACAGATCGCTCGACTTCATTTAAGCAAGAAAGAAACGGTTTGTTCTTTGAATGCACAGGTTAAGAGCATTGAGTAAAATCTAAATGTAATATGTTTACAGATAGGTGTCGTGTCATGTTTGATCAATTCTCTGCCGTGTCAGAGTCGGTTCAGCCAAACGGGGAGTAAGAGACGAAGAATGAGTCCTCTTACCTCGTGCCGCTGCTCGGCGTCACATGGAAACAAGTGCACCTCCCATATTTGCCTTAGAACTTGCAGAGGCCATAGTTCACATTCAAGTGAAGTGAGTGTATGCAGGGGCCTGGTCCCCCATCCCCGAGTAACCAGAGCGGACTTCTCTCACACTTATCTACCTGTGAAATCCTTCATACCTCTCATAACTGGTCAATGACTGTATCAGCAAACTGCATCAGGTGTTTTTCTACATGCTTTTACACAGATTAAATGGATTATTATTGTATTAGTAGACTTTGGTGCATCTTTTTAATGAAATAGCTCCTAAAGCTTGTAGTTCAAGTTTTCTTTTTTTTTTTTTGGGTTTGTTTATTTTTTTTCTAGACGACTGTTTTGTGTTAATATTGTCCACTTGAAATAGTTGTTATTTGCTTATTCTCTGCTAAGAGTTCTTACCTAAATTTTTAATGCTACATGACCCGAATTATTAAAGACTTAATAACCTTTGTAAATACTTTGTTGTGCAACCCCATTTTCATTCATTTCAATTGCTAGTGTTCTATAAATGACCTTTTTTTTGTCTAGACACCATTTCTCTTTATGAAATAAAGAAACATGCATATCATGTTGCTTTGCTTTTATTTCTTCTTCTGGGTCTTCTTGGTCAAGTTGTGTTGCTGATAAAGGGATCTAAAGATTAATTCAATTCTATTTGGTTTATTTCTATAGCGGCAATTCACAAGACATGTCATCTCAAGGCACTTTACAGTTCAACAGATTAATTCAAAGTTTTCTATCTAAGGAAAACCAGCTGATCGCATCGACTCAATGACTCTTCAGCAATCCCTCACACTAAGCATGCTTGTAGTGACAGTGGAGAGGAAAAACTCCCTTTGAACAGAGAGAAACCTCCAGCAGAACCAGGCTCAGATTACCTATATAAGAGGTGAAAATCAAAGTTGTCCTAATTAGGTCAACTTTTCAGATGGTGGGGGGGGGGCCCTGGTGTCACCTTAATGGTGGTTAAGGTGCTTAAGCTGTTGGGCAACATCAGCAGTATCAGCTACAAATACATGGACTCACTTCCTTGCAGAGCTTGGACTCTGGAGAGGAGCTAAACTCTCATCCTTTGAACTGACTGAGGTGGAGACTACTGATCTCTATTTCTTCACTGGATTGCTGATTGCCCGTTGGTAGTAGGGGGTGGAAGTGATGGCGCCGGCTGCCATATTGGTACTCCCTAGCAGAGATGGCAAAATTACTCACTTTCCGTACTTGAGTAAAAGTACAGATACTTGTGTTAAAA
>JAGKQL010000007.1:30967173-30979252 GCA_018398635.1 Cyprinodon brontotheroides
AACTGCTGGAGGACATAGGGGCCCCTTTTTCATCATTCTATCTCTATTCTCCCACTCTACACTCTACTCTGTTTGTTCAATTTCTAACGTTCTGCTCTTTTTTTTCTCATAGCAGATGTTGTATCTGTCCATGCCTGTTTCATTATTTTATATTTCATTATTATTCTGTTGAAGTACAATAGACAAACCAATGTCTTATTTTCATTTCTTAATTTTTATACATTTTTATTTATCATTACTTTTGTCAGATTGAAGTACTTCCTGTGATCATATAGGGGTTTTTCTTCAGTAACCAGGGAATACCAACCTTTTTGTTGGATCTTCACACCGTTGAACTAAAACTTCCTGGTTCCATGTAAGAAGAGCAGACACTAAATCTAGTTCCTAGACTTTCTAAAAGTAGAATTGGAGGCTTTTTTTTTATAACACTCCTCTCTTGTGGAACCAATTTTAGACCTTGAGGTTTAACTTCTAACTTTGTCAGAAACTCTGCTGTTTCTCATCATACTAGCATCGTCTGGCCTGGTTTTGTTTATTGGTGACACCATCATGGAGAGGATCATCGGGTGCGTTCAAATTCATGGGCTGCATCCTCCAAGGACCTGGTCTATCTGGACTAGATCCTTCGAAGTCCGTGAAAATAAGGAAGAGTGTTGGCTGTGGATTCAAACAGGTCCAGCCTTCGGCGGCTTTCACAGCATATCACGTATTAATAGATCAACGGTTTGCATAAATATAGATTTGCAACATAACCTTTGGTTGTTCATTCCTCCCTGGGTAGAGCCTATCAGTATGGGATAACTTTATGTGGTGATTTCTGCTCTTTTTGTCCAGAAATATCTTGATGTGAAATTACTGTAGTCGTATCATCAAACTTCTCTGTTTCTGATTAGAGATTATGGAATGTTCCGGTTTGATCAGAGCCAACATGCTGCTCTGTAAGCCAATACCAGAGTCATCATATAATAGATTACTGTTTAAAATACGGTTTAACTATATAATGGAAAATACAAAGGCTTCAAAAATAAAACTATTTTAGAAAAACTTTGAATAAAGGGTCAGATCTTTTTAACTTTGGATCTGGAATAAAAAAACATTTTTTTTGTTCCATTAAGTTCCAAATTCACATAAACATGCATGAAGCGTCAGGTTTTAAACAGGAATAGGAATTTATCCGGTTATAAAGTTTTAACTACAAAATAAAATTGAAGCACAGAATCAAACCACATCCTAAAAGCATAGAAATGTGACAATTTTTCGATTGACAAGCTTTTAATTTTTATGAAATGAAGAGCCAAACCTAAAAACTCTGAGTCCTGATGAATTACTGACATTTCTAGATGGTAACACTTTGAAAATGATTAAAGTGCTACTTGTGTTCTAGACCTACTTTAGATTAGATTAGATGAGCTTTATTGATCTTACAGCGAAAAAATTCACTGGTCACATATTGGCATAGTAATTAAAGAAGGTGCAAACAAGGAGGAAAAGGTGCATTAAGAATAAATAATAATAATAATAATAATAATACAAAAATAAGAAATAAAAAAATAAAAAATACAAGGGAGTAACAGAGATTTGAGGTGACAGATGTACAATCAGGATGGCTTATATACAGGTGGATTGACATTTACATTAAAGTGTAGTAGGTAAGGTAAACCATTAATTTGCACACAAAACAAGCTTACCTTTTTTTGATGTTTTTTCAGCCCTATTGGCTTGTTTTTATACAGTAGGCCAACAGGAAAGGGGCTGCGAGACATGCGGCAAAGGACCTCAGGTCGGATTCGAACCCGGGTCGAGGACTCATGCAGGCTAACCACTGAGCCACCAAGGCACGCCCACATCCCTGCTTCTCGGCCTGTTTTTGTTTATTTTATTTTTTTATAGATGTTTATAAATTTTTGTTTAATAACAACATAACATAGAACAAAAGCTCAGCAGTGCAGAAAATAAAATATTTCCATCATTATAGAGTCCAAATCTAAGCTTTTATAAACGCTCTAGACAGGATGGAGGACACCTGTCCTTCGGCATTGTCCAGGAAGGGCTTCCATATGCGTCCAAAAGTGTTAGAGTGGACGAGGTATGTTAGAAAGTCAAGAAGGATATATTCCAAAATATGCTTCTTCCAGCCAAAAATAGATTTATTAGAAATCCATTGTAAAAAAAAATATTCTTTCAAGCACAAAAAATTAGGACATTATACAATTTGCTCTTGTTTTCTTTATGTTTGTTTGGTAGACCAAGGAGAAGAAACTCGATCAATATCAATATGGGTTTTACTAATTTTCATTGTCTCCACCAGAATAGATTCCCAGTATAACTGGATCTTAGAGCAGGACCAGACAATGGGACGCTGCCTTCATGTATTTTGCATTTAGGACACAGTGAAGGGAACCCGGGTTTAAACTTAGACATCCGTTTTGGGGGCAGGTAGTAATTTAAGTTGCAATAGGAGTTAAGTGACGCTTATGAAATTTTAATGCTTTGTAGCACAGACTGAGTGACACTTCACGAGTTCCGAAAAACAGTTTATGGATGCCCAAAACCTCAGTGTCCCTGAGTAGAGTTGTTCCCTCATTAATAAAATCTCTTATCTGGAAGAAAGTGAAGAGGTTATTTATCCCAACTCTAAAGCCTTCCATAACTTGATTAAACGACATTAGAACCCCCTCCCTAAAAAGACAGCCCAGAGAAGAGATACCCTTAGCAACCCAGTCCCTGCATCCAACACACCCGGAGGAAAGTCAGGGTTCTGAAGGGTGTAAATGGGATGTTTTTCCAGTTGTTCCCTCGATATGTTGAGCCGCCCTCCAGACCTCGACTGTTTTCACAGTGATTTGTTTGTTACAGCATTTATTTACTGTTTAGAGGTCGGCCTCTCTTATCTATCCCACTTTAGAACCATCCAGTTTTATCCCAGCCTTCAAACTATCGCTGTTTCCATCCTTCTCCTGACTGATGCTAATTAGCCTGCAGTAAAACACTGTAGGAAGGAAAATGTGAAAACGTTAAGAGGAATAAAAACAAACCAGTATAAATAAATAAAACTTTATTTTCAAAAATTGTTATGTACATTTATAATGCTTTCTGTTTTATACATCAAAGATTTGTACTAAATGCCTTTAAGGCACAGAGATAACCAGGCTGCTAACAGCGGCTTATTATGTGCTGCCCTGATTGGACATGTAAACATTCGAATGAGGAGAATTAAACAGGAACTCTAATGGGAGCAAATCTAACGTCACACAGAAAACAAAAAAACAACCTAAAGTTTGACAGCAGCCGGTCATTTCCAGAGGAAATCCACCAACTTTGGGAAGGCAAAGAAAAACAGGCAATCCTTCTGAGCTGCAGACGTTTTCTGAAGGTGGGAACATTCTGGAAAAATGTTTATTATAGTAAAATCTGCCAACATGGACAGATCTCTGTAGGTTCTGTTAAGGTTATCATCAGTCTAAAAAAAAACAAAAACCATTCCAAGATGCCTAAAAATAAACACAAAAATAAAACCATACATGGCATCAAAAACTCACATCGTTCTTTAGTTTCCTTTTTTAAATTAAAGTCAGACATTGGTTGAGTAAACAGCAAACAGAATCCCTGAACAGGAAGCAGTGTGATCTCTTCTGTGTTTAGTTTTGACGGGTCTGTGGACAGCGACGCTCCAGAACGTTCCATAAACCAGCCCATCTGAGGTCCGCTGCAGCGCAGAGGATCACTTCAAGCTGTTATTCAGATAAAATCAAGCATCCATCTTCTCCTGCTTCTTAAAAAGCTTCATGAGCTGGTAAAACCTGTGAGCGATCTGAAAGACAAAACACATTTAGGCTTAGAATGACACCTCAGCAGGTCTAACTGGAGATAGATCCCATAATACAGAGCCTTGCTAAAGTATTCACCCCCTTGAACTTTGACCTTTAGCCACATTTCATGCATAAAGATATAACATAACAAACGGAAGCTTTTTAAATGGTAGTCCTTCTAGTTTTGGTTGATAAACATCAACACTGTGACCATAACACAACTCAACCCGCAACAGTTCAAACATGTTGGACACTGGGGAGTTTCTTTTCTCTTGGAAAATAAAACCTGCTGTTCTCTAGATGCTACTGTTTCCCAGCATGCATTTGGGCTCTACTGATGCTGGAGGTTATTTGGTATGAAAGGACCATTCATCCCCAGACCAAAGCTGAGCAGAGGGGTGTCTGCAGTTCAATGCAGTGATGCTCTGATCTTTATATTGGAGAAACCAAACAACCTCTCCACAGACACATGGCCCAACACAGAAGAGCGGCCTCCTCTGGACAAGACTCTGCGGTACATCTACACCTTATGGACAAAGGACATTCTTTGGAGGACCAGAATGTTCACATTTTGGACAAAGAAGACAGGTGGTTTGAGAGGGGCGTGAAGGAAGCCATCTATGTTAAGAAAGAAAATCCGACCTTAAACAGATTGAGTTGATCCCTTCATGCTACCATCACAACCCCCACCCTTTTACAGGGGAACAGAAGACCTCACCTAATTAGCCAGACTTACCATTCTCTCTACCAACCCCCGTTCAGAGACATATACAGGTATGGGGCATTACAGGCTAACAAAGACAAACAACCCCCATTCCAAAGGGGTGGACCCATTCATCTGTTTCAATTTGCATGTTTTCTAAACTAAAACCAGGCTTTGTTGGGCTGCTGGATAAAACCTGGAACTAAGCGCTATTTCTGACATTTTGAATTGAAAAAGCTTCCTGGATGGAAGAGAAACGTCTTCAAACTTGGAAACAAAGTGGACTGTTTTTAGCTTTTTTGGAAAGGTCCATACACTTCATACTGTGCTAAATTCTGTATGTGTATTTGACATTTTATTAAATATATATATATTTCTTATTTTGTAGGTAGAGATTTTATTTCAGGATAACCCTTTTAATAAAGAGGATAAAAGTGAAGGTGTAAAGTCCCTCAGTGTCTGTAGCTCTAACAGCGTATGCTGATATTACCCAGAATGCTTACGCAAAGTGTTCTGGGATATATCTGCTTCTTGTGAGGCCTTTCTTTTCGTAAACTTCGTAAACACTTTTTCTCTTACAACCCTCGGCCATTTTTAAAGAACCGCGGTGAGAAAGGTGAGCTAAAACAACTGTCTGAAACCATAGCTCACCACAGATGCCTGAAAGTATGCGGAAGCAGAAAATATAGCTAACAGGGCGGGCACGTAGGACAGCCTTATGTAAACATAAAACCAGAATGATTGACAGTTAGGAGGACCACTTATTGAAATGGTCCACCCGGAAATAAAACATGGTCCTGTATACCTTTCAGGGAATTTATAAAACTAAAGCCCTCTTCTGGTAAAGCCACTCGGTCTAAGGTTAGAGGAGACTGACCCCCTTTGACCAGATTGTTCTTTCAGTCAGCAGCTGGAACATCTGGAACAGCTTCTCTCTCACTATCAGAGAATCCTCCACTTTTAACACATTCAGAACTAAAAACTGGTTAAAATCAAATCAGCAATCAGCTCATTAGACCATACCGATCACCTGGTGAATGACGGAGCCAGATGTCAGGATCAGGTGTTCCTTTGTACATATCTGTACATATAAGCTAATGTCTCTGTTTGGACTGTAGGTCCTGCCCTTGGAAGGATGTAGCCTCATTTCTTTTACATTTTCTATGTTTTATCAATTTTTTAATATAATTTTAGGGCATTATACACCTTGCCCAGGGACAACAGCTAGCTTCATAGCTAATACTGACACATTTAGGGAAATGTTCATAAACGTGTACTGGCAAATAAATGGATAAATAAATAAATTAATTCTTCAGTGTGAATGATTACAAACCAAAGGAGTCTAAAATGTTTGTTGAGCCAACTAAGAAAAATAAATATTCTATGAGGAGGTGGTAAATTTTAATGGTTTGATTAAAACTGGGGGAAAAGAAGACCTTTAAGCTGAAAGTGAGTAAATAATAATTTGCTGAACCAGACAATTAAAAAGGGCCATAAATGGCGGCCTGTGGTGAGTCCGTTCCAATAATAAACTGGAACCATTGATAATTAGGATGAGTTTCAATGACTAATTAAGATCTCTGAGTGATTCCAGGACAGTGGGGGGATAAATTAGCTGGAAGGAGAGTAGATGGACTCACCTGCTCTGATGGCTTGTTCAGTTTCTCTGACAGCGTAGAAAATGTCTCCCTGGAAGCTCCTTTGGTTTTCAGGCTCATCAGAATCGCTCGATCTTCATCTCTAAGAACAAGAGACTCAACATCAATCCTTCAAGCTTTACTTGCTTAGACGTGGCATATGCTCAACATGGCAGCTAGAGGGCGCTCCAGTAAGCTTAAATTAGGAAACTAGGGCTGCAAATAATGATTATTCTGCAAATTGATTCATCTGTTGATTTCGTATTAATCAATTATTAATCAGATTTTCAATTGAGTTTATTTATATAACACTAATTCACAACACATGTCATCTCATCAATATCAATTCAATATTTTCATTGAATTGAAAATAAGTTTAACAAAACTATTTTAAATTTCTTCTTCATTTTATTTTGAATTGAAAAAGCTTCCTGGATGGGAAGCGAAGCGTCCTCGAACTTGGAATACAGTCCAGTGGTTTGTTTGTTTTACTTTGACCTGGATGACTGAGAATCTTCACCAGCAGGTTTAACAAAAATGACCCAAACAAGCAGAAGGTCTGAGCTGATGTGACAGCTTCAGTTTACTGCAGTGCTGATGAAATCCACCATTTTCCATAGAAAACGATGGATCAGTCTGGATGATCGAGTCGTCTCTATAACGTGCCTTCAGATGTTGGCTGAATGGAGGGAATCTGCTTCAAAATGAGGAAGCAGCATCCAGACCAATGGTTCTCAGGACCCGCTCCATCGCTCAGCTGGTTCTAGCTTTTCTTGGATCTCTTTAATTTTTCTGTTAATAATCTTTCTGTTGAATTGGATGCCGAGTTAAATGTGCTTAAAATGCATCTGAAAAGCAGAAGATGGAGTTATTCTATATGGCACTAAAGTTATGCATGATTCAATTCTATTCAATTCAGTTTATTTCTATAGCTCTAATTCACATCATGTCATCTCAAGGCACTTTACAGTTCACCAGATCATCCAGTCACATTGATTCAAATGTTTTAAGGAAACATTTTCAGCCAATTCAATATCAACCAAAATCTTTATCTGTGAAGATTCTGGATCTTCCAGCTGATGGTCAAGCTTGAAAAGTCCAGCTTAGGCAACAGTGGCTCTGATCCCTCCCACTCAAACGCCCCCAGGTGACCTCCACGGCCAATCCAGTGGGAGGGATCAAAGCCACCTTTTGTCCCCCTTAACTCTTTGTTAGACCTGTTATATCATCCTCAGTGCTCCTTTCTCCTCAGAGAGGAGAAACATCTTCTACAAAACTTCACCTAAACTGAACTCTCCAAGCTTGACCAACCAGAATCAAGCAATCAGAGGAGTTACCGACCTGGTCCACGCCATCACCACCTCGCCCTTCTTCCTGACGATGTTCTTGGCGGACAGGCTGCTGGGGGACAGAGCTGAAGGTGAAAGGTTCTTGGTGGGACGAGCCTCCTTCTGACTCTCCTCCTTTCTAGACCGCTTGGCTTTCAGTTTATCCTGGCCTCTTTTCCGTTTCCTGAGCGGGTCGCGGCCTCTGGTGGTCTTCTCTGACGAGCTGCTCGTGTCGATGGTGAGACTCCTCTCTGACTCGGACACGTTGGCGTCGTCCATAAACGCCATGGAAGCGCTTGCTTTGTGCTGTGCTTTAGGGGGAGTCACTTCTACTCTCAGCTGTGTCCTCTCTCCATCCGTGACGGTTCCACTGTGGGGACTTGGAGACGTGGCGTTATAACCGTCCTCTGCTGGCGTCTTTGCAGATGGCGTGTCTGGTTCTTGGTTGGATGAATGGCTGACTGGAGCCACTGCCGGTTCCTGGGTGTCTGATCTGGAGTCTGGCTGACGAACCTCAGGGCTCTGGGTGAGATGGATCTGGTTCTCTGAAGGTGGGACCATGCAGCGACCGCTATCGTTCTGACGTTCCTGAGAAGCGGCTGCATCTTCCTCAGACGGCTGACCTTCTTCTATCAACTTCTTGCTTAAGCTCTCTTCAGCGATCAGGGTGGTTTCTGCAGCTGAGTTGATCTGACGGATCTTGACGATGAAGTGATCGTTGGACTTCTCCATCACCAGCGCCTGCATGGGAACGTGGGGCTTGAAGGCAGGAGCGGGCGTCTCTGAGGTCGTGCTTTCTCTAGAGCTGCAGCTGGAGTTATCCAGGGCCAGATGAATGTCCTGCTCTGTAGCGTCCTCCCCGTCCAGCAGGGCATCCTCACTGATGTGTGCACTGATAACACTGTCTGGAGTGGACACTATCGGTCTGCCAATGTCCGCTGGCTGCAGGAAGCTGAGGTGGCTGTCGGATTTAAGAGGCGATGGGATGGTTAGAGAGACTGCCAGGTCTTCAGCTAAAATAGAAAAGGTTCTTTCTGCGGCCAGGGATCGGCTCCCGGATGGAAGCTCTAAGAGGCAGCTCTCATCAAACAGTGCTGGGTTAAGGTGGATGTTATCCTTGGCACACGGGGACGACCTCTTTCGGGGTGAAATGCTGGACCAGGTGGCGACGAGTCTGGGTGACGCATCGGGCTTGGACGGGGAGGGGAACTTGGACGGCGTGGCGAAGCCGAGAAATCTTTCCCCGTCCTTCCTTGGAGTCCCAATGGACCACGCCGTGCCGTCTGCAGACACCCCAGTGCTTTCTAACAGGTCAGAGCCTTGGAGGAGACATTTGAATATTTCTCCCATCTGAGAGTCTCGAACTAGATTGAATGTCAGACTGGAAGCTTGTTGCTCGGTTAGCAGCTGGAAGTCGGGTTTATCCAGCATGGAGCCGTTTGGAGCAATCATCACGGGACAGGCTTTACTTCTATCTGAAGGCGGGGGGAGATGAACATCCTCTGGGGTTTGTGTCTTAACACCTTCTTGAGGACCCGTGTTAGAGGTGTCGTCTTTTTCTGCATGAGACATTCGGATGTCTTTACCTCTGCTTCCCAGGCCGGTTCTGTACGGGACCACTGCACTTGACTTGGTCATATTCAGGCTGGAGTTGGGTGAATGAGACGTGTTCTGCTTTTTGACAGCAGCCTGCTGGGATTCTAGTCCCTCTCTGGACCTCTTGTCTTCAGAGGGAGTCCTCGCCGCCTGGCAGACGCTCTTCAGCGCCGTGTGGATGTCTATGAAGAGGTAGTCCACTTGGACGTCTACAAAGTCCCACAGCTTCTGCTTTAGGTTGGCCGCTTGCTGCTCAAAGATGCGTTTCACGATGCCGTTGTTTAACAATTTGCTGAACACGGAGGCAATCAGTTTCTTCAACTTAGACTTCAGCTCCTGATCGTTGCTGCATATTTGGCCGAACTGAGCTCCATCCACAAACTCTAAGAAAGACTTCTGGAAATTGTCCATCACGCCGTAGAAGCTTTTCTTAGGGAACGTTTTATGGAGCTTCATGTATTTTTTCCGCATCTCTGTGCGAACCAGCTTAAACGTCTCCATTATTTCTTCCACAGATGAAAAAGACGCTTTGCTTGCTGCCGGACAAACGGTCTTAAAGCGACTTCTAGGACTCTGTGTTGAGACGGCAGCTGAATCCTCCTTGGACGCGACCCGACGTTCTTCTGGTTTTTTCCTGGAGCTCGGCTTATTCCTGGCCGGTTCCGCTAGCTTCGCCCTCTTGGTGGCGGGAACAGGAGAAGTTGCATTCGGTTCGTCGCTGTCGCTTAAAATTTCCCCTTCTTCCAGGTCGGTGCTGAAAGGGCTGGAAGTCTGCTCAGACGCCATGTTCACCACGTTCTTTTCCTCCCGATTAGCCGGAGGACCTGGATATTTGTTCTCCTTGTTAACATCCAGTTTCTTCGAGTTGGACTCGGTAACAGTGCTAGAAAAGTCTGGGTAGAAAAGAAGAGAAGGTCAAAAAGCATTCCTGAGTTATTACAGAGAGCACTGAGAATTAAAATGTTGTGAAAATGTTCCACAGCATCAGCTACTAGTAAACCAGGCCATTATACACATGGTCATTTAGGGGATTTTCAGGTTTACTGCAGAAATCCTGACCATCATAACCTACAAATATCAAGGTAAAGTAAAACTAATATGAAAGGTGAGCATCAGCGCAAAGGCATTAAAGAATTTTAACCCATAGAACCATTATGCTACGTTCAAACCACACGTGCTTTGGGCAGCAGAAGCAGCTGCTTTGCAGCACAGTCAATGGTTGATGCACATCAACAGGTCCTCCAGCGCGTCTAGAGCTGCAGGAGTAGCGCGTCTTTGTGCATCTGAGGAGCTGAAGCTACACCTGACAACATGAGATGCTTCACAAGCAGCTTTGGACTTTCTCGCTTAAAAACATTAAAGGAAAAATCCACTCATATTCAGATCTCAAACTTCTGAAAGTACTTCAAATATGAAATTATTCCATACTGTTCAATAAATGATACCGCGATTTCGCGACTATAAGGCGCATATAAACGCTTTTTTCCCCTCAAAGAGTCAGTGCGGCGCGCCCTATAGTGCGGTAGGCGCCTCTATAGTGCGGTGCTTCCTATGTGTGTCGGTACCGCGGACTTTGTTGGAGACCGCCATGAGAACGTTAAAGGGGAAGTGTGGATTGTGTATAAAAGAACAGGTATGTGCTTTAGGCAGAACTCCTCATCTCCTCATTGAGGAGATGATGAAAGCGCTGGCTGAGGGAGGTGAATGAGGAGACCAGGTGTTTTTCCACGCATCACCATCGCTGTTAATCTGTGACTCCATGCGCGCCCATCACACAGCCGATGTGAAAACATGGTGAAACAAATGAACGCTGTGCTCGCTGTTATTCTGGGAGGTCTGACAAAGGAATTTCAACCGCCGACATCGGTGTGAACTGGCCGCTCAAAGTAATGGCACGCTCACCCGCCTGCTGCTTCATTTTTGCTGCTTGTACCAGTTAGTTCTGATGCACGGCTGAAGCAGCTTTGCTGCTCTAGCTGCACGGTGCAAAAGTGTGTCTGACGCAGCGTTGGGCGGAGCTACTCTATCCTTTCTCTGCCTTGCAGCTATATTTGCTGTGATCAGTGGGAATAAAGTAGTTTTAATGTGTGTTTTAAGTGAGAAAATACACCTGAAAACTTCATCAGTGCAGTCAGTTCATCCAGATTATAATCCTGCCTTCTAATATTATTTCTGTCGGAGCCAGCCAGACCCCCACACACTAAATAATCTAATCTAAATTGCAGGCAGCAGGATAATAAAAGCGAACATATTCTGCCGGCAGGTTTCTGCATTTTAAGTTAATTTATGCATCAATAAACTGTTTCAGAGGAGTGATCACAGCGCTCTGTCATCTGCTATGTGTCTGTCTCATGGCCAGCTCCCAGGTTTGATTAATACTTTGTAATAAATACATGAATAAAGCACAGTCATACTCAGGTTTGCTCCGCTCTATTTTTAAATACGCAGTAGAGGTATTTAAAGGTAGTAGAGGATATGTACCTGTATATAAAAAAGCTGCGCCTTATGTGTGTGTTAAATACAGAAATGGGACACATAACTGAGACTGCGCCTTTTAGTCCGGTGGTGAGCCTTATGGTCATGAAAATACGGTAAGTATTTTTAATTCAGAGTAATTTTCATTTGAATGTGCTTTACTGGAGGCATCCATGTTTGTCAAAGAACACTACTGCCACCTACTGGTTTGTGACGCCACGGTGCGGTATCGGCTGTTGATCAAGTCCCAGTGCTGTATCTGGTGTTTGTCACAACGCCGCTATTATCCAAGTCATCTTGAAAACATTCTTCTTTCCAAATGTTGGCTACATATTACGGCTTTTCTCTGGCCAGAAGTTCGATGGCAAATCCTCCTCTTCGTTGGCTTCCATCCAACGTAAACCAACCCGCCCTGCGGAGGATCAGGAATCAGAAAAGGTGGAATAACTCTCTTTTTTTTCCCTTTTCCCATGTATTCCAGCATCCAGCCGCCCTGCATTGCATGCGGCATTGTCAGTTTACTATAGCTCT
>JAGKQL010000007.1:30993628-31015648 GCA_018398635.1 Cyprinodon brontotheroides
AGATTGAGAGCGAAGTGCTCTGTTAGGAACATAAGGAACAATCAGATTAGCATGGCTATCACTGCCTCTACACAGTTAGGGACTCATTTCCCCACTAGTATCAGCTTCATAGTCATGGCAGAACACTTGTTTGATTGTATTTATTTTTCTCTCAGGCTACTTTCTTGTAAGTAGTGTTGCACCTGAGCATAGCGGTGCATCGAACGCGGCCCCTATACTGCCCTGCAAGTAAAATGGTGGTGGTGGTATCGGGTATTGGTGAGTACCAACAAATAGGGGCAATCGCATACCATTTTGAGAGCCATAAGTTTATTCAACTATTGTCACCCATTCCAGGTAGGCAATAAAAAGTTCTACTGGATTCACTTTGTATTAGGATTTTTTCCCTGCTTCACAAAGGAAGGCAGCAGCTGACAAAGCCACAGCCATGATGGCAATTATTTTACATTATTATGGTATCGGCCGCATACTGCACAGCCAAGTATCGGTATTTCCGTATTTCCAGCCAAAAAATGGCATCGGGCGCTAATAACATTCACTTGTAAGCCCACAGCTCGCCAAATTTTAAAAGGGCGCTATTATTGCCATTAGCAAAGTGGGCCCGCGGTAAATGGAAAAATGCCACGGTCCGGGGTAATCATTCTAAAGTTCGAGCCTCGCTCAAGCGCTTCATACAAATCACAAGCATTCCATCATTTCACACTGTTTTTAGAGCCCTGCTGCTAAAAGACAAATTTATTTTAAACTCCAACAACCAGTTGTTTAATAATCCTTGCTGTACGGATGAATTTTTTTCTATACTATCACTAAACATCCTCATTATTTACACCTTTTTGTGAAATACGTCACATTCAGCAATGGATTATGGGTAATATATTTCAATAAGGATAATAAAGAATCCAGAGGTGGAAGAGTAAGTAAAGGGCAAAGGGCCTTGGAAGGTTCTGTCTGACCCGACTGAAGGGGCCCTATCTAGAATCACACCCTGTGGTGAAACCT
This sequence comes from Cyprinodon brontotheroides, assembly GCA_018398635.1. Lineage (NCBI taxonomy): Eukaryota > Metazoa > Chordata > Actinopteri > Cyprinodontiformes > Cyprinodontidae > Cyprinodon > Cyprinodon brontotheroides. The sequence continues at coordinate 30,994,628 of JAGKQL010000007.1, forward strand.
CCTGTTTCAGACAACAACACCGAAACCTTCACTACAAAACATCTAAATCTAAATATGTCATTTTTTTCTTAAATTAAGTGCATTTTTTCTTGAATTAAGGAGGTTTGACACTTTGCCAATGCGACAAGACAATTTACATTTGAAATAAGAAAAAACAATTGCATTGTCTTTTTTAAAGTGCATATTATCTAATTATCTTATTTTAAGAATAAAAAGACAAATTCCATTAGCAGATCATTTTATCTACCCGCTCAAATTAAGGCTAAATACACTTAATCTAAGAATTTTTTACGTATTTCTTGTGTTCTTTTCATTCCTGTTGTGAAACTTGATAAATATTTGTATGATTTCATAGCGGTGGATTCAGTCAGCAGATCCTGGACAATCCTCCAGTTTCCAAATGACGACTTCTTGTTGGGATTCTTGAAATAATTAGATTTCTTATCTGTCTTCCATGAACGGTGAAATATGGGCTTCCTGGGAAATAGAACCTGACATTCAGACCTGAGTCTGATTTAAAAACCATCCTTTTCACCCGCTGTGGGTTTAAATATGACTTAATGTTAGAACTTGGATGGAGAGGCTCCTAACTCTGATCGCCTCATCATAATGTGACCTCAGGCGACTCCAGCAGACGGACGGCAGCTCGGCTCCTCTGGCTTTAATTAGCTTTCTGCTGCTGCAGCGTTCGATGGCGTATTGATCCGACTGTCTGTGGAGGGTGGGAGGGAGTGGGCACGTCCCCCAGACTCGCTGCTGATCGCACTCGCTCAGTAGCCGCTCATCAAGTTCACCACCTTTAAAGTTGGACCTGATTACCACGGTGCGGCGATTCAGGGTCATGTAAAGGTTCACGCTAGTGAACGCCGGAAAACTACTAGCCCCACGGATCTGCTGGTCGTGCTGTTCGCTGGCTCCAGCTCCAGTTAATTATTCATTGAAAATTGAATTTTTATTCTTATAATTAATTATTAATTTGTAGTCATGATATGAAAATGATTGCAAATCAATAATTTCTCTTGTAATTTTTTTTTTTTTAGTGACTCGTTTTTCTTTTTTGAGAATTTTTCTTCTTGATCTGCTTTACTTTTACATTTTACATTTTAATAAAAGCGAATAATATGGATTAAAGAAAAAAATATTCTTTATAGAAGTATAATAGATAAAAATAATGTGATATTAAAAACAAACAAACACCATGGCCTGAATTATCCTCCCTTCAGACCTGTGATTAAACTCCTTTTTCCATTTTACATGAAATCCATTTAGTTTTTTCCTCCATATCAAGCTGCTGAGTCTTTGCATAGTTTCCTGCAGGTATAAAGCTTGAGGAGAACGTTGCATCTGATGCATCAACATCTCGCAGACAGATGAGCGAATCGTATCCCACAACGTTTTTTTCTCACAACTCCAAAAATGTCTGTTTGGTGTGAAATCATGTTTTTCTCAGAGTCTCCATGGTTGTTGGATTTTAGTTTTCTTACTTGGAATTTTTGGTGGGATAAAATGTCTTATTTTGTTCTTCTGGGCCGATTATCAACATTTTTTGAAGTTTGGTTTGCTTCCCATATCAAACCACTTCCATCCTTCACTCACCGGAACAAAATCCAAGTCTAGATAATTCATTTATTCTTAAAATAAGTGCATTTTTCTTGGATTGAGGAGGAAAAAGAGACATTTTGCCAGTGGAACAAGATGATTTATTTCAAGTTGTTTTTATCTAATTATCTTCTTTAAGAGTAAAAATATTAATTCCACTGGCAAACTATCTCATTTACCTTCTTCAAATTAAGGGTAATTTAAACTTTCTTAATTTAAGAAAGTTTTACTTATGTTTGATAATTTCTTCAGTGCTGCAAAAAACATCTAGAAATAAGTCAACATGTCCTAAATTAAGTGTATTAACCCTTAATCTGAGCAGGTAAATTAAATGATCTGCCATAGGAATGAGTGTTTATACTCTTAAAATAAGATAATTAAATAACATTCACTTGAAATAAGACAATGCAATTGTTTTTTTTCTTATTTTATGACATTGGCAAATGTCTCACTTACCTCCTCAATTCAAGACAAAATGTGCTTATTTCAATAAAAAATGACATATATAGATTTTGTTTTTTTGTGGTGTTGAATTTCCTCCCCCAGCTCTCCTTCGCTGCACGTCTCTTTCTGCAGTCAGGAGACAACCTGGGATGGATTTTATTTATGATGGAACTAAATTGGGGCCATAAAGTTTGTTCAAAGAAATGTTTTTGATTTGAATGGAAAATAAATATTTAGAAATGTTTTAACTGAAACCGAAATGTTTAAAATAATTTTTTTATATTCAGTGTCAGAGAGCTGATCCCTTGGTGTGGGGGCGGGACTTTGATCACATGGCTTTGGAATGATGACTGACAGTTTTGGTGCTTGGAATAAATGTGCCCATCTGTTGCATTCAGGAACCGTGGGAACTATTTATATTTTAAACCATCATGTGATTGGTTTAAAAAGAAAACGATGACAAATTTGTGCAGCTTTTCAGTCCACGTTGGTTATTTCCAATCCTCTGAGTGCAGAGGAACCGCTGACTGCAGCAGCTGCTGGTATTCTACTATTCTAGACCAGTGCAGCAGGTTAGTTCTCTGAACCAATCGTAGAAACTTTGGATATTGATGATGTTTTAAGGACATTTATAGTTCCTATGCTTCCTGAATGCTGGGAATATTTAATGGAGGCAGCTGAACTGTCTTTATTCTCTAAGCCCCGCCCCCATGCCAAAGGATCAGCAGTTTGGAACAAGAAATAAAAAAAAAAACAGCCTGAAAGGTCATTTGAAACATTTAGAAACAGCTCTGATCAATCGGTCCAATACGGGAAACTATGATACGGGAACCAGATCTATGAACGACACAGTTTGGTTCTGGGGTTTGGTTCCTGATTGATAGAAAACCTGTTAGCATGAATGAGTCTGGATTTGACAGGAAATGGCTCTCAGACGTTGTTAAAACGAGCAGATAGACATGAAAAAGTATTCATACCCCTGGTGATCAGGATTGAATCCAAATGTTCTCTATGCATCATATTTCTACATCACCCTGCCAATAGGAACCAGGCAGATGGACTTTATCTGGAACTAAAGTGAATCTTTTCTTTTGAATGGGTGAAATGACCTGGATGGAACAGGGACCTGCTGAAGTGGTGTGAGCGCATCAGTGTGAACTTTGACAGCTCTTCCTCTGCCACAGCTCAGCGAGTCTTCCTCGAGGTCAGTTGGTTTGTGACTGATGTGCTCCAGAGTTAAAGCACCTCAGTGACCTGTGTGCTGCTTTTGTTTTGTCCTGCCTCAGGCTCTGGACTGCTTCACCGCCATGCTGTCCCTCCCTGCTAGCAGACTGCGAATGGCCGAGATCATCGGAAGCAAGCTCAACATCTCCAAGGAGAAGGTCTGTCCCAGAAAGCTGTTTCTGATGGGAAGCAGGTGAAGGTCAGGAGCTGACTGAGGCTTTGTTTCCAGGCGCAGCACTTCTGCCAGCTGTATCAGCCCAGCGTCTCTCTGACCGAGCTGCAGGCGGCGGTGGGCCGAGCCGCTCTGACCCGGAAGCAGGCCGAGGCCGTGCAGCTGAGCGTGTAAGTGGGGCACCCTGCCCGCTCGCCTTATTTCCACCGCTCCGCCTCCAGAGCCGAGCAGACCCCTGCTGGTGAATTGAACAAACATCAAATTGATTTTCAACTATCCGCTGGTAAACAGTCATCTAATGGTTCAGCGGTCCAAATAGTCCCATTGATCCAGAGGCAGGAAGGAGCGGGTGATAACCTCTGGCCTGGAAATATGTTCCACTGGCACGCTCCTATCAGCCAGAACATTATGACCACCCAGGCATGGTTCAACAGGGGCTTTGAAAAGGCATCATGTCTGCTGTGTGTTTCAGCCAATGCAGTAAGCAGACGTTCGCCGCCACCCGACCAGCCGCCGTCCTGCTGGAGCAGCTGGCTGTCTGTGTGGCGAAGGGGGAGCCAGTCCTCCTGGTTGGAGAGACCGGAACAGGAAAGACCTCCACCGTGCAACACCTGGCCTCCATCACTGGTGAGTTCAGGCTGTCTGGAGCCTCCCTGCTGGCTCCTTCTCTCCTAACGCCTTCTGATGTCGCCTTAATTCAGGTCACCTGCTGCGTAAACCCGTGGAAACGAACCAACAGAATGAAACACGCCGACCACAACTAAGCGGAGGGTGAGTAGACTTTAATGAGAGGTGCTCAAATCTCATTGTGAGCAGGTGAGTCACACCATCGTCAGAACATCGAGCACAGTGCTATGCTGGTCCCTACTCTGGCGGGAAAAGACTTGTATCCTCTTTTGAACTGAACTTACATGCTGCGAATGAATAAATGAAAACTTGCTCGAGTACAAAAGAATGGTGTGCAAAGTGTCGCTAGAATGTAATGAATTTATAATCCTGGTAACATATGTTCTGGCGTCTGGAGAGTCAGATTCTAAGCCTCCAGGATGTACGCGAATGCAAAGGATGCTGCAAGTCCACTGACTGTGGGCTCATTAGGAGGCTAAACCGTGGGGTTGTAGGCTGGCGCCGCTTTAAAGCGGAGCGGTTTGGCGGTGCATTGCTTTCAAAATAAAAAAATACTCGTTCAAATCTACAACAAATGAGATTCCTGCAAAATTCACCAGGAATATTTTCAGGACTATATATGTAAGCTGCTGTTGGAGGTTCTAATAATGCAGTTGTGGTTCAAACTGGCTGCGGGGTTTGTTAGAAGGAAGGGCGCTTCTCTCTCCTCTCTGATTTAAATATGGAGCCACGTGCATATCTGCCCAGCACTAGTCTGCTTTCAGGGAAAACTCGGCTTGATTTACAAGAGCGGTTTTCATGTTTTATTCTCGATACTCATCAAATCACCGCGTACTTGTAGCTTAACATTGTTTTTGGACAGTAAAACCTGCAAGGGACCAAAACAGACATTTGAAAAAGTGCAGGGGACATATCCCCCCTCGTTTCTCCTCTCTCTGCCTGCAGCTGTCATGGTCAATCCCTGTAAAATCTATTTTCCTCTCCTGTCGATGAGGAAAGCGGATTTAAATGGGAGCAATGGAGCAATTTCTTTATATACTAACAATTCAATTCAGTTTATTTCTATAGCTCCAATTCACATCACATGTCATCTCAAGGCACTTTACAGTTAAACCAGATCAATCCAGTCGGATTTCTGGTTCAGGAGTTTTCTATCAAAGGAAAACCAGCTGATTGCATCGACTCATTGACTCTTCAGCAATCCTCTTCAAAATAAGCATGCTTAAAAGCGACAGTGGAGAGGAAAAACTCGAACAGGACAGAAACCTCCAGAAGACTGGCGCTCAATGCGTGGGGCTGCCGACTGAGCCTGGGGTTCAAGGAGACAGAAACAGACAAAAAAAAGCGGAGCATACAAACAAAGGGCAACCTTCTCCAAAGGCGGCCGCGTCCAGGAAACTTACACAGCCAGGCAGACGAGCTCTAAGCCAGCTCCCATGTCAGAGGATGAAGAGAGCACAGTGTCCAGTTAGTCACAGTCAGAGTTTCATGCGCTACTCTGAAAAACGGTGGCAGAATCTCAACCATCTAGTGTTAAAGTTGTTGATGGCAGCAGCACAGGCTGATATTTCTCTCCAGGATGGAGTCACAGCCAAACAGAACAGACCAGATGAAGCTACTACGAGAAAGAAGCAGAAGAGAGCAAGAAGCGTTAGAGATTATGAAGCAATAGATTTCTCTTGCAGTGATTAGGGAGAATAGAGATAAATTCCACTTAACTTTGAGAATGATGATGAAAAAAAGGAGTCCCTATTATTCTCCACTGGCAGATCTAAACCTATAGCAACATAACCATAGAGATGGCTCAGGATAACCTGAGCCAGCCACTCACAACTATGGCTTTGTCAAGATTTTAAGCTCACAGCACTCATGCGATCCCTGTATGTCCAGGGTTGGGTTTTGTTTCTTACACAGATTAAATCGCTCGAAATTTTGTTTTTGTGTTGCTTCGTTCTGAAATTGTTTGGGTTTGATGTTTTAAGAGTTACAGAGTTTCAAAAGAATAAACTCTGTAGCTTTATCAACGCACTCGATGGATTCTGTGTCAAAGAAATGTAATTAAAGTGTCGGCGAAAGCTTTACGCACCGCAGATTTAGAAGCAATTAAAAGAAGGTTCTTTCCTCGATTTTGGGCACGACTTAAACTTTTTTAACAGACGCTTACAGACTGACATCGCTTACTTTATTTTTAAACATACAACCCAGTAGACCATAGTCAGATCCTGCTGCCTCTGCGGGAGGCTTTTGAGGAAATATTCTTTCTGGACTGCTCACGGAAGCGGAGACGCGACATTTTACGCGGGCTGGCGTGCGGACCTGCTTTAGAGAGAACGGCGTTCTTTATTACCAGAGAGCTTCGCTGGACCCACGTCACCACAAGTCTACTCTAAACTAAGGAGCGCCAGGAAGAAATTAAATGTAGTCCACCGGAAGGAGGAGACAGGCAGAAGGCTGTAGCTGGCCAATTAAAGGCTGATATGAATATGTACTCTGCCGAATCCTCTCTGCTGAGGCGGTGGGAGGCTCTGAAACTAAAACTGAGCCAGACGCGGCAGCGAATCCGAGCCTGTGAAACGGCGGCGGCGTTTGTATTTGTGCCGGTAAAAACCTCTCCTCAACCTCTCCGCCTTTACCTTTAGTCCTGCCCCTGCGAAATACTGATCTTCGTTCTAGGCATTGCAGGGCGCGCCAGCACAAGGCTGTGAAGAAGGGCTGCGCCTGGATCCTGCTGGATGAAATCCCGCCACTAGCAACAGCAGAGACCCTGGAGTATCTAAAGCAGCCTACTAGAACTGTCCCTACAAACTCCTCATAAGTCCTCAACTAGACCGTGGAGACACAGGTGAGGCTTTTGGCCGTGTATGGGCTGAGATCATGCCGTCGGCTTTCCACACTTACAGCTGGGTTAATTCCTCAACTGGCTCCTGGAATAATACTTAAACTTCGCTCGAATGTGAACTCTCATTTCTGCAGAGCATGCAAGTGAGACACGGTCTGCAGACTGGGCACATGTTCCTGCGATTTCATGCTCGCCAGCTTGGTGGCGTTACCACAAGTGGAAAATGACTGGTGAATGGCACGACACAATTTGCGGAGCGCTGGAATCTGATCAGGGATCAGTTATGCGTAGTTGTACTCCCTACGAGGAGAATCACAGATCAGGATGGATGGCCTGCCTCGCTCACTGATGGATATGGATCATTCAGGGTCGTTGATTGCTTTAAGGCTGCGGCTGTCTGTCTATTTCCAATCATTTACTAAGAGACACGTTTAGTAAACTAAAACTACAGTTTAGTTGATATCAGCTTTAAATGGAGGCTAATTTTTTCCTAGTTAATTTGCTACTTTTTTCTTTAGAGTTAAATAATGAGAGATCAAATGCACATTTTGATTTTACAGAATCTTAAGCAGGTGAAGCTGAAAATTTCCCTTTTGGCCTTTGGATGGAGCAAATTATTTTAATGATAAATAGAAAATGTTTTTATTTTTTTTGTATATATATATATATAAAACTCAGTTCAGTGTATTTCTATAGCACCAATTCACATCATGTCTTCTCAAGGCAATCCCTCACACTAAGCATAACAAATAGGTAGAATGGTCATTAGATAAGAGAAGTGAAGGAAGAGCGGTTTCTGTAAAGGAAGTCAAGCTCAGCCTTGACTTTAGATTACAGCTTTAAAATGTGGATGGAGAAGGAAAGTGATGTATCCAACCAGATGCCCAAGTATTTTTTTTGTAATTAAAGTTTTTATTTTGTTTTATGAACATATAACAAAAACAACAAACAAAAACAAAAAACAAAACCAGTCAGGTAAACATTGTTGATTGTAAGGCCGCATTCACATCCATCACACGTTGTCCTGGTTTCCACCCAATTAAATACAGACTGGACACCTAATTAAGTCCCGTTTAGCTTGACCGATCCTGGTCTTGTCCAGGTTCAGATCAAAATTTGGTACTCCTTAATTTAATATGTTTATGTGTAAATGCGAACGCAACCTAAATGTTGTTCCAAGTTATCACTGTTGCAAATGTAGTAGAAACATAGGCACTAAAACTGTCCCATTCTTCTGTTACAGCCTCAGAGTAGTTGTTCAGTCTTCCAAGCATTTTCTCACAGGCTGTATTTTCAGTCATTCTCTCTCTCCATGTTTTGAAAGCTGGAGTCTGTGGTATCCTCCATAGGGTCAAAATGAGACGGATGCCCAAGTATTCATATGAAGTGACTTGTTCCAAAAAAAAAAAAAAAACCTTGCATGTGGAGATGTTGGGAACTGTTATGTTTTAGTTTTGGCTAAATTTCAACTTCCAACACATGTAGAAGAAGTTAAATGTGTATCGATGAGATGCTAAATGTGGGTAATGTTGGTACGGATTGTCAGGAATGTCACTAATGTTACGTTCTTGCTCCTCAGAGCCTCTGGTTCGCCATCCGGACTTCCGCCTCTTTGCATGCATGAACCCAGCGACTGATGTTGGGAAAAGGAACCTTCCTCTGGGGCTCAGGAACAGGTCAGCTTCTGTGACGTGTTGCTGTTTCCTGTATGTGGTCGCTTTTATCAGCACATGCATGGAAGCAAGCAGTCCTCTCACATCTGATCTGTTATCCATTCTGCACATATTTCCAAGACTGGAAAATGCATGTTTACATAAAGCCCCATTTGCACCACCCTTTTCAATTCTATTCAGTTTATTTCTATAGTGCCAGTTGACAACACGTCATCCCAAGGCATTTTATAGTTCACCAGATCATCCAGTCAGATTGATTCAAAGTTTTCTATATAAGGAAAACCAGCTGATTGGATTGACTCTTCAGCAATCCCTCATATTAAGCATGCTTGTAGCTTACAGTGGAGAAGAAAAACTCCCCTTTTTGTACTTAAAAATCTTTCCTTCTGATACTTTGTGAAGGTAACCAAGTGGTTTTTCATGGTCAAATATTGTTTCACAAACCTAAAAAAAATAATGTAGCAGTTTAATAATGGAGAAGCTATTAGTCAGCTTTCTATTTTTTAATAATATATAAAAACTTCACTTTTATTTTCTGAGAATGTTTATTTAAGAGCAACTATGCAAACTAACAAACACCTAGAAATAATAGAATATATTCTATTGTTTTCCATGTGAATCCCAGATTGTTCATTCTTCTTGCCTTTTATAAAAAAGTGTTTAAATCAGTCCTAGCTGTCTTTATCCATGCTGGGTCAGATCCTGACCTTTGGAAAAGGAGGCAGGGAAAGCAAAATAAAGCTTTTATCTTGCACAACAAATATATATTATTATATTTTGAAATATTTTAAATTTTAATTTAAACTTAAATTCTAAAAATAAATATATATATTGAGCACCCGCCGCTGCTTCCAGCTGTTCTGAATGTAAATGCAGGTCTGCGGTCAGATAGGCTGAGTAGTTGGAAGGTAAAAGTGTCTGTGTGGGTTTGGGGGCGGGGTCTAGGTTTACTGAGCTGTATGTGCATGAGCTGGAGAACGAGGGAGACCTGAGGATCCTCGTCTCTGACTACCTCAAGTGTTTGAACCCGCAGAAGAGCGTCATCAGCGGCATCATAAGGTCAGCTTCAACCTGTTCTACAGCAGCTGAACTGCACTGGGTTCCTATCGGTCAACGATTGTGGTTGTTTGCAGTTTTTATTTGGCGGCGCGGAAGGAGGCCTCGTCCCGCCTGCTGGACGGAACCGGCCACAGACCCCACTACAGCCTGCGCACTCTGTGCAGGGCTCTGAGCTACGCGGCAGCGAACCCCTGCCACAGCGTCCAGCGTTCGCTCTATGAGGTCAGACTGGCTGCAGCAGCGTTTCCTCTTTCACTTTGAGTCAGAAGGTTTGAGGTCTGTTGTGAGCTTCCATCCTCCTCTTCATCAGGGCTTCTGCATGAGCTTCCTCACCCAGCTGGACAGGAGCTCCCACCCTCTGGTCCAGAACCTGGTGTGTCAGCACATTCTAATGGGGAACACCAAGTGTCTGAAACAAGTAAGGTTCAAACTGTCAGTAAGATGTGGATTTGCATTAGGTTTTATTTTATCCACTGGTTTAGGATCCTTTAAATCCCTGTTATGATATCGTAGCAGGTTTCTCTGATGGAGCTACTAGCAGTAGATTCCCCGTCTGACAGGATCAGAGCTAAAATCTGACAGGATCCGATCTAAAATGTTGGTGGTTCTTCTCTGCAGGCCATCCCAGCTCCACCGGGCCGGGCCTGTGTTCAGATGGAGGGCTACTGGGTTCCCCAGGGAGAGTTGGAGCCAGCTCTGGACCCCAGCTACATCCTCACTGCTTCAGTGAAGCTCAACCTCCGGGACCTTTCCAGAGTGGTCTCTGCAGGGTAGGACGACTCCAACCCCAATCCTGACTCATTGTTCTAACGTCCCTGGATCAGGTGGTCTGATTCTCCGAGCCAGCTCCCATGTCAGAGGATGAAGAGAGCACATCCAGTTAGTCACAGTCAGAGAAACAGGACTACACTGGAAAACAGGCCAAACTCCAACATCTAGAAACAAAAGGTGTTGTTGATGGCAGCAGCACAGCTGATATTTCTCTCTCCAGGATGGAGTCACAGCCAAACAAGGAACAGACCAGATGAAGCTACTATGAGAAAAACAGAGAGAGCAGAATGTTAGAGATTGAACTAACAGATTCTGCAGAGTAGGAGAATAGAGATAGAATGAAGCAGAATGATGAAAAAGGGGTCCCTATGTCCTCCAGAAGTCTAAGCCTATAGCAGCATAACATCAAATGTTTGCCATTTTCTTGAAAAATTGACCTATCCAGTCTAATCAAACTATTTAAAAGAAGACCTTCCATTAAGGGTTTATTGACATCTTTTTAAAATTTTTCCTATCTAGTGTTGTTCTTTTATGTGTGACGAAGATTCAGCAAACCAGTTAAACTTACATTTGAATGCAAATGTTTCCTCCACAACTAGTTTTCAGTTACCCCTGCACTGATGCAGACTCACAAACTGAGGGTTAGTGTTTAGGGGTCGGCTTAGGATTCAGCCTTTACTTGTGGTCCTGAGAGGAAAAACGATATTCAAGGTTTTATTCACTGAAGCACTGCCTCCTGCTATCAGCTCAGAGGTTCCATCCACTCATCATACACACTGTTGGTCTCCGTGTTTTTGGGCCGATCAGCATTAGTTTGAACTGGAGAGATGACCATTAATGCTACATAAACACAGCTGGCATCATTCCTGCTGGATGCCTGACCACTGCTGATCTGAATCGGTTGCTTTTCAGTAGAAACTGAACATTTTCATGTTGTTGAGCTCAGATCCAGGAACATCCAGATGGGCCCAGAAAACCATGTCCTTTAAAAAAAAATGGAATCCAATTAAAGCAATGCATCATTAAATCCAGCAACAAACCAAGCCCACAGCATGATGGTGGCTCCACTGTGCCTGTCAGTTGTTATTCAAAGAAGATCGGTCAGAGACGAAGTGATTGTTTTTAAAACAGAAGTATTTGATCCAGGTGAACTTTTATTGCAGGTTACTCAGTTATCATGATTTCCCTGGTTTCTGTTAGCAAGGTTTAAACACTCTGCGCCTTCAGTGATGATGCAGTGGTACCAAGTCCTGCATCCAGTCAGAACCTTTGTGCGTCTGCTATAGCAGATGATAACACTAGAGATGAGTTCATTGTGCTGCTCTAGTTGTATAATCTTTCCAGCCTGGATCCAGTCACCATGGCGATCCATACTGAATGGCTGTCCTCTCTTAGGGTGGTTCCATTCACACTGGTTATCTGTACACTCAGCTAATGACTAATCCATACCGTGCCCTGCCATAACCTTTCCTGAACTGCTTGGACCCCGCAGGACGCACCCAGTGCTGATCCAGGGAGAGACGTCTGTGGGGAAGACCAGCCTCATCCGCTGGTTGGCCACGGCCACCGGAAACCAGTGTGTGAGGATCAACAACCACGAGCACACCGACATCCAGGAGTACATCGGCTGCTACTCCTCAGACGACCGCGGAAAGCTGGTGTTCAAAGAGGGTAGGAGTGATAAAACCTGCAACTATCCTCACATAAAGACTCAGTCTTTACTTTTAAGCTAATTCTCAGACTCTGGTCGACCTGTTGTCTGAATGTTGTCCAGGTGTTCTGATCGACGCCATGAGGAAAGGCTACTGGGTGATCCTGGATGAGCTGAACCTGGCCCCCACCGACGTCCTGGAGGCTCTCAACAGGCTGCTGGATGATAACCGGGAGCTGTTTGTGGCCGAGACTCAGGAAGTCATCAAGGCTCATCCTAGATTCATGCTGTTTGCAACCCAGAATCCTCCAGGTCTCTACGGCGGCAGGAAGGTACTTCACAGACGCACAGAAAAAAAGTTCTAAGAAATTCAGGTGATTCAAAGCCGAAGACGACCGGAGTTCAAGAACTCAGATTCTGAAATATCAAAAGAGCATAGAAACCCTGATCCTTCCAGATCCTCATCCGTTTGGTTCTTGCTGCGTGATATTAAATCCCTCTGGAGGCGATCGGGTCTAAGTTCAAATCCATCTAATCCAGATATAATCTAATCTCAGTTAAATTCAACCCAATCTAATTAAAATCTAAATATATTTATACAGCACTTTACAACAACCAGCAGTTGAACATAGAAAACGGTAAAATCATACAGAAGCAAATGAATTAAATGGTCAAACCACTGCTCTGCACTCTGGAAAAACAATCTAGAAATAAGTAACAATGTCTTAAATCAAGTGTATTTATCCTTAATTTTAGTAGGTTAATAAGATGCTTTGCCGATTAAATTAGTATTTTTACTCTTGAAATAAGATAATTAGATAATATGTACTTCTAATAAGACAAGCCAATGAAACAAGACCATATACATTTAAAATCAGAAAAAGCAATTGCTAAGTATTTCACTTACATCCTCCATTCAAAACAAAATGGAGTTATTATAAGAAAAAATGACTTATTCAGTTTTAACATTTTTTCCAGTGTACGATAAGCCTGATCAAATGTGTCTTCAGTTTGGACCTAATAGAACGATATCTGCAGCAGTGCAGATATTCAGAGCTAACGTGTTCCAGAGTCTCAGTACCAGCTAAAGCCTGATCACCGTTTATACCTAGACCAGGCGATTCCTGAAACCAGCTGACTTCAACATAAGCGGTTCTGCTCCTGCCAAGTTAAGATTTCAGACAAATACCCTGGGCGAGTCCATTTAAAGCTTTAAAAACAAAACATGTAAATTAAATCTAATTTTTTTTTCTTTTAATTCAATTTACGAATCAAATATTATTCAGGAAGGCAATATGTAGAAATGACGCACCGAGTCTTTGGCTATGCTTCAAGCGAACCTGGTGCTTTCCTGTCTGTAATGTTTTGCAGAAAGGTTAGCTGTTTCTTAGCTGACGATTGTTGGTTAGTGCGGGTTTGTTCATCCCGGAGCGACTGGCATGTTCACTACCGCGCTGCGCTATCTGCAGCCATGCTATCTGGACCAGGAACCTTTTCTGACCCTTTCAGAATACGCCTTTCAATACACAACCCTGTTTCTTCTAATAGAACCGCATCTAAATAAACTCACCCAAGCCCTGCAGTTCTGATTTTATTCCTTTTTTGAGAACAAACTTTTCACTCACCTGTAGTTATGATGTCATTTAGTGTTTCATGTTTCATGTAGCTTACTACCCAGTCCGACCCGGAAGCATGATCTGTACCATCAGCTCATTTTTGCAACCTGATAATCATCCTGGTCGCCCTCGATTTTAATTTGTTAAAAAAAACCTAAATTACATTTTCCCCTCCCCAAAAATAGTAAGCGTATTAAAATATAATGTGTTAAAGGTTAATAATGTTTTTCCTGAGAAAATAAATGCCTTAAAATCCTTTCTGTTTTATCCGTCCTCCGTTCCCGATCTGATCCTGAAATGGGATCCTAGGATACTTCCGGTGGCTAACTTTTTCAGCTTTGGATTTCATAAATCGAGTCTTTTTGAGTTCTATGTTTTCCTTTCATGGTAACATTATGGTATATGGTGATAACCTAAAGAAAGTAAAAACTGAAATGCAGATAAACATGGTTTAATCCCATGATGATGTCAGAGAAGCAGTTTAACAAAGAAAATGTAAAAAGGATTAAAATTGTCTCAGAAGAGTCATACAAACATTTTTTAAAGGTGTGCATTAGCATTCTTTAGGAATTTAAGGATAGAAATTAATTTTATTACCATAATTACATTATTTATGGAAACCTGGATGTATATTTGGTTGCGCAAATGAGCTGAAGGTACGGATTGGGTAGAGACATGATGCTTTCGCTGCCAAACTGCAACCTGAGATTAATACTGCAACTACAGAAACTCAGAGGAGCCAAACATGCGGCATCATTAAAAAATAAATTAATAAAATAAGTTTTTTTTTTTTTTTAAATCACCCTTTTACTCGCTTTTACTGTACTAGTCTATTAAAGGAAAATTTTCTACAACGAAGGGAAGGTTTTTTTCTACAAAAAAAGATTTATTTTGCCCCAACTTGTTGGGGCAGCACCAAGTCCAACCACAAAGAGATTAATTGTCTGGATGAAACTAATTATTTTTATGTTTTTGTTGTCTAAAAAAACAATTACTCCAGTAAAGTAAAGGAACATTTATATACATACAAATTTATACCTTGTAACTTGACACCTGAGTCTAAAATGAAGCGGGAGCCGATGCGGGGTGTAGAGAACAGGGTGATCTGTACACGTCTCAATGTATTTGTTAGAAAGCGAGCGGAGTAAAGGCTGATAATGAGAGAAATGCATGTGGTGACAGTGGGGAGGAATTACAAACTCTTAACAGCACTCAGCTTTAGTGCAGCTGAGGTCCAGGAAGCAGCTTCAGACAGACATGGACTTCCTCTGCTTCCATCCAGGTCCTCTCCAGGGCTTTCAGGAACCGCTTTGTGGAGCTTCACTTTGATGAGCTTCCCAGCGGAGAACTGGAAACCATCCTTCACCAGAGGTGCAGCTTACCTCCATCCTACTGCAGCAAGCTGGTCAAAGTCATGCTGGACCTTCAGGTATTTCTGCTGATGTCTTCCCTGTGGTGTGGAAGCAAACGGCGGCTCTAAAGATCCATCTTTCCTCTTCCAGTCTCTGCGCAGAGGATCCTCTGTGTTTGCAGGGAAGCACGGCTTCATCACGCTGAGAGATCTGTTCCGCTGGGCGGAGCGCTATAGGCTGGAGGAGCAGACGCAGGCTTCCCAGGACTGGCTGCAGCATCTAGCAGACGATGGTGAGGCTCACCAGATGCACCCTGAGCCTCCTAAGAGGCGCCCCCCCTGATCCAAGCTGTGTTTGTGTTCAGGCTACATGCTGCTGGCCGGACGGGTGAGGAAGCCGGAGGAGGAGGCCGTCATCCTGGCCACCCTGCAGAAACACTTCAAAAGGACGGTGAACCCAGAGAACCTGTTCTCCCACAAACAGCTCATCAGTCAGTTCAGTAAGAAGCAGCCGCTCCACATGCAGCCTGCAGACGCCGCTGGAGTCTGTGACAATCAGCAGGCTTATTTCCTGTCACCACCAGGCCCCCTCATCGACAGCGGTGCAGGAGTCCCGGACGAGTTCCGCCACGTGGTGTGGACCCAGGGTCTGAGGAGGATAGCTGTGCTGATAGGCCGGGCCCTGCGCTTCGGGGAGTCGGTTCTGCTCGTAGGAGACACCGGGTCAGCTTCAGACGTCTTAGACGTTCCACACCACCTGCTCAGAAAGGCCTTCCAGCCACGCCGGCTTCCAGATGCCTTTCAGTGGCTGTGAAGGTTTTTCTTCATCAGTCATGTTAACCCATGTTATCCGTTTCCTCTGCAGATGTGGGAAAACCACCATCTGCCAGCTGTACGCAGCTCTGGCTGGACAGAAGTTCTTCTCTGTCAACTGTCACATGCACATGGAGACCTCTGACTTCCTTGGAGGCCTGCGGCCGGTTCGATACGCCCAGCAGGTACTCATCCACCACCGTGGGCCTTCGGTTCCACCTGTTCTGACCCGCTGGTCTATAATGGTTCTGATGGGCTGACTGGCTGTTATGACCTAATGAGGATCGGAACCAGCGGAAGTTTTAGTTTTTATCTTTGTTGATCCTGTCATTAAACCAGCCTCCACTGTTCGCCTTGTTACTTTACATGCAGCCAGACATGCTGGGAGCAAATAGATCTGCCCATTCTAGGCAGAATACATCTATAGTAATCAGATCTGTTGGTCATTTCTATGTCATGTGTCTTTGGATAGACTGTTGGGGAGGAGGTGCGGCTGTTTGAGTGGACCGATGGACCGCTGGTGCTCGCCATGAAGGAAGGAGGGGTTTTCCTCATGGATGAGATCTCCCTGGCTGATGACTCTGTGCTGGAAAGGCTCAACAGGTAAAGCGAGAAGGATCAGCTCCCTGACAGCCTGGAAAAGTCTGGAATACAGTTTGGGTATTTTCCAGGTCTGAATAAACATCATAGGAAAATAAAAACTATAAATATTGGTATTCCAGGACTTTATTCCAAGTCTCATAGTTAAAGTTTGTATTTGGAAGATCTTCCTTCCTTCCTTCCTTCCTTCCCTCCTCCCTCTCTCATTGCTTCCTCCCAAACTTCCCACCCTCCCTCCTTCCCACCCTCGCTCTCCCTCTTCCTTGATTCCTTCCTTCCTTTCCTTCGTTGCCTCCTTGCTTCCTTCCTCCCTTCTTCTATCTCCTTGCTTCCTCCCTCCTTCCATCTCTCCCTTGCATCCTCCTTTCCTCCCATCTCTCCTTCCCTTTCCTGTTTTTCCTTCCTCTTCCTCCCTTCCTTGCTTCTCCCTCTTTCTCCCTCCTTCTCTATCTCTCTTTTTGCTTCCTCCTTCTTCCATCTAATATCCTTGCATCCTCCCTCCTTCCATCTCTCCTTCCATCTCTCCTTCCTTCCTCCCTCCACCCGTCTCTCCTTCCCACCCTCGCTCGCTTCCTTCCTTCCTTCCTTCCTTCCTTCCTTCCTTCCTTCCTTCCGTTGTTGCTTCCTTGCTTCACTCCTCCCTCCTTCTGTCTCTCCTTGCTTCCTCACACCCTCCTCCCATCTCTCCTTGCTATCTTCCTTCGTTTTCTTTGTTGCTTCCTTGCTTCCTTCCTCCCTCCTTCCATCTCTCCTTGCTTCCTCCCTCCTTCCATCTCTCCTTGCTTACTCCCTCCTTCCTCCCGTCTCTCCTTCCTTCCTTCCTTATCTTTCTTCCTCCTTCCTCCCTCCTCCTTCCATCTCTCCTTGCTTCCTCCTCCCTCCTTTCTTCATCTTTCCTCCTATACATTCCCTCCTTCCTCCCATCTCCTTCCCTTCCTTCCTTCCTTCCCTTCCTTCCTTGCTTCATTCCTCCCTCCTCCTTCAATCTCTCCTTTCTTTCTCCCTCATTCCGTATCTCCTTGCTTCCTCCGTCCTTCCCACCCTCACTCGCTCCCTTCCTTCCATCCTTCCTTCCTTCCTTGCTTCCTTCCCTACCTCAATCGGTTCCTACCCTCCCTTGCTCGCTCGCTCGCTCGCTCGCTCCCTCCCTCCCTCCCTCCCTCCCTCCCTCCCTCCCTCCCACAGTGTGTCTTAATTTTAGAAGAAGACTCCTCAGTCCTTCCAGCTTAATATCTTTTTAAAACTACTTCAACTCAGGTTCTAAACCTCCATGCTGCAGCAGAAGGTTTTCTCTGCATGGAGTTTGCATGTGGGGGCTCTTTCTGGGTACTCAGACTTCCTCTCACCTGGTTATCCTAACGTGGCTGTTAGGGTGTGTGGGGGTGTCTCTGATATGCTGAGGTAGCAGAGGAGCCTGTTTAGGCTCCGGCACCCTTATGATCCCGATGGATAAGTGGAAAAAATGAGACTGAAGAAGAACATCTGCCTCTGTAGTAGGTTTGCTGTCACCCTTCCAGCTAGCATACAGCAGGACAGAATGGTCGACTTCAGAGCATTAAAGGTCATGGAAAGCTGAAATCATTGAGTCAAACATGCATGTGTTGTTAGTTCCCCAAAATCTGAAAATCAAATGCAAGTAAATAAAAGGCTGAGAGGATTGTGTTTGCCTTCAGCGTTCTGGAGACGGAGAAGTCCCTGGTGCTGGCAGAGAAGGGCAGCGGAGATGACGACGACGTGGAGCTGATCAGAGCTGCTGCTGGCTTCCGTCTGGTTGCCACCATGAATCCTGGTGGAGACTTCGGCAAGAAGGAGGTATGGAACATGAGACTCAGAGGTTTAACTGTAATCTATTATCTATACTGCTCTAGAAAAACGCTCCCACTTTATATTTATAGAATAGAGATAGAATGAAGCAGAATGATGAAAAAAGGGGGTCCCTATGTCCTCCAGCAGTCTAAGCCTATAGCAGCATAACTATAGAGATAGCTCAGGATAACCTGAGCCACTCTAACTAGAAGCTTTATCAAAAAGGAAAGTTTTAAGCCTAGCCTTAATAGTAGACAGGGTGTCTGCCTTTACAGACTAAGCACATTACCTTTTGTGGCTGAAACTTTTAAAAGCCTATGAGGGAGTGCAAACTTTTGCTCGGTGCTGTAAAGGAAGCTGATGTGTGACCTGTGTGCTGTTGTCCAGCTTTCTCCTGCCCTGAGGAACCGCTTCACTGAGATCTGGTGTCCTCAGAGCAACAGCCGCAGCGACCTGGTCCAGATCATCCAACACAACCTGCAGGCCGGGCTCTCCCTCCATGGTAAAGCTAACTATAGCCGATAAATGTACTGATTCTAACGTACCAGACTCTAACTTCTGTTTACCAGTGGATGTTTTCAGGAGTGGTGTTTCGCTGATGGTTCTCCCTCTGTTCAAATGAAACCCAGGCTTGGACGTTGCAGAACTGATGCTGGACTTCATCGAATGGCTGACCCAGCAGGACTTCGGCCGGCGCTGCATCCTGAGCGTCAGAGACATCCTGTCCTGGGTCAACTTCCTGAACGCTGTGTGTGAGCGGGACGAGGGCAGCCTCATGACCACCAGAGCAGCTGAAGAAGAGGAGGAGGCAGAGTGGGACCTCAGACTGGACGCTGTCACGGCTTGTGTCCATGCTGCATGTTTGGTGTACATCGATGGCATTGGCTCAGGTGAGATGAAGCCTCATCTTTCTATCACCGTTTTCCCCTTACTGGAAGAATTCATTTTATGCAGTGTTTCTCTACAGGAACCACTGTGTCCAGTGCAGACAGCGCCCTATTTGCCCGTCAGATGTGCCTCGGTTTCCTGCAGCAGCGGCTCAGTAAGATGACCAAGCTTGATCAGGAGATGCTGGATGCCCTGAGAGTCTATGACAGCCGTTTACCACGGGAACCTCAGTGGGGAGACGACTTCTTTGGTATCAGCCCCTTCTACATCCCCATAGGTACGCACTGCCCGCCCAACGCTATGATCCTCTCTTCACATTTGGTTTCTACTCCTGCTCAACATTTATGTTTCTACAAAGCACTGGAAATCCGACAGGAAACTATAATCATTCAACTTTTTGATCTGAATTGATCATTTGATTCGAGCATTGTAAAGGTCTGAAACCCAAATGGTTTCATTATTCTATCAACACTAAAAACTCAGGCAGACTAGCTGTTAATGCAATTAAATCCAGTTTAGTCATCTCAAGGAACTTTCCAGTTCACCAGATCATCCAGTCAGATTGATTCAAAGTTTTCTATCTAAGGAAACCAGTTGATTGCATCGACTCATTGACTCTTCAGCAATCCCTCACACTAAGCATGCTAGGAGGTACAGTGGAGAGGAAAACCTCCCTTTAACAGGAAGAAACCTCCAGGAGTGTGGCCATGTGATGGGGAAGCATTAGTGCGCCATGTCATGAGGCATGACTATGTAAAAAGTCCGTGGTCATGTCTTTGTTATACAGGCTGCAAGCATGTAGGTAATAGGACAGTGGCCATGAGATGAGGGCGTGGCCATGGCAGTGAGCCTGTGGCGGATATTTAGTATTTAGTTATGCCCCAATTTTTGAAGAAGTGGTCTCTCCGCGGCTTAATGTTGTATATCCACGCCACAATGTAAGAGGGACAATCAGGAACTAGCTGGCAGTCTACAATACGGCCAAGGCGGGGGACCTCGCGTTAACTGCAACACACAACCTGGTTTCGCTGAGTACCAAACTCAGTCACTCAATGCTGCTGCTACGGAAGCTCTAGGGAACCAAAAACTATGGTGTGATGTTAAAAAAAAAATCTATTTTTTTTTTGTTGCATTTATTTTAAATTGAAATAACATTAAAAAGAGTTAAAGTAGTTATTTGAATCGATTTCTTTTTTACCCAGGTGTAGTCCCTACTTTGTAGAAGAAGAGAGAAAACACTTTGGTATACTGCTATCAAATAGCTGTAAAAGGGCGTCCAGGTGGCGCAGTGGCTAGTGCGCAAGAATTATGAACGGAGGCCTTATCCAGCCTATGGTCCTTTCCCGAATGTCTCTCTCATTCCCCCGTTCCTGTCAGCCTACTGTATGAAAAACAAGCCACTAGTGCTGTAAAAACAAAAAAAAATAAAAATAAATAGCTCCAGGGGGGAGCTTGGAAAGATCTGAGTTGGACTTAAATGTTAAAAAGTGTCAGAAAGAACAGAACCGAAGATGAATGTTTTAAAGTTCAGCCAGGGAGATCAAAGCGTATCATCCAGACGCTTAGCAAACAGGCGTCAGCCTGAGGCTGTGAGCTCGTATCAATGTTCCTGGTTAATCTGTTGTTTCAGTTTCCGTGATGGGCAGCGTTAATGTAGAACATGCTGTCTGTGATCTATCAGGGACATCCAGCGGATCAGACTGACATCGAAATTCAATCGCACCCGATTTTAGCTCCTGTCCTGAGAGGACTTCTCTTTGTAGTTAGTGCTATGAAATAACTGGATTAAATATTTTCCCATATCACAAATTCACAGATTCACAAAGATTCTGCAAAGGACAAAGGTGTTTTCTATACGCAGGGTTTTAAAGATTTATTTTCTTAAACC
>JAGKQL010000007.1:31024452-31064197 GCA_018398635.1 Cyprinodon brontotheroides
CCCTTGGTTGGTCCTTGGTTGACCCTTGGCTGACCCCTGGGTTGGTCCTTGGTTGACCCTTGGCTGACCCTTGGCTGGTCCTTGGCTGGTCCTTCACAATTCCTTTAAACATAACATAGATTATTAGAGTAACATAAATGTAAACGCCCAGGAGAAGGCCAGTAGCTGGAAGGTGGGTCATCTCTTTATGGAAGAACCATTTTGAATGGCTGCTGCACCCTGCAGGAGAGGCCGAGATGAGGGATCTGGAGTTAACAAGTTATCTCTAGGTCATGTATTTGTTCTTCCAGCCACTGAACCAGGTGAGTCTAGTCTGGTTTAACCTGTGCAGACATAGAGATGACCATATCTTCCACCTCTGATAGCAGGTACTTCTAACATGCACATAGGAGGTATTTATTACATACTGGATATATTTAGCAGACCCGCATAGGAGGATTTCATTGCATACTAATAGGTAGGTTTTGTTTTTTTGATTCTGTAGGTTGGCTTCTCTGTACTACAACGCTCCGGTGGGGCCCCCGTGACCCTTGACCCCCCGCTATCTGTCACACACCAGTGCCTGAAGCCGTTGGAGTCATTGATGAAGTGTGTGGATATGGGCTGGATGACCATAGTAGTTGGTCCAACAGCCAGTGGGAAGACCGGCCTGGTGAGACTGCTGGCTCTGCTCACAGGACATCGTCTCAGGGTCATGGCCATGAACAGCGCCATGGACACCACCGAGCTCCTGGGGGGGTTCGAGCAGGTAGCCATCGACCGGCGTCCGTAATAGAGGGAAAAACGGAGGAGTCGGTTTGAATCTGTTTTCCTCTCCACAGGTGGACATCATGCGCCCGTGGCAGCAAGTGTTGGAAATGGTTGACTACACTGTTGCCATGGTAACGAGGCGTGGGCTGATGTCTCTGGACGACGGCACCCAGGACACACAGTTCCTGCTGCAGACGTGGGGCGTGTTCTGCCATTGGTTGAGAGAGAGAGGCCTCCAGAGAGCTGGAGGGACGGTGACCTCCGAGGCCGTCAACAAGCTGGAGGTCATCATCGTCCTCCTGCAAAAACTCAACACCAAACTCAAAGTGTTCACCGGTAACCGCCACGCCCCCCCCTCCTGCTCAATCCTGGTGATGCATGCTGTGCCTTAACGTAGACGTCTTTACCTTCAGACATGTCCAAGCTGCAGATGGACTTCACTCTTCTGAAGGAGCGTCTGGCTCAGCTGGAGGATGGCTGGACTAATGGGGGCTTTGAATGGTTGGATGGGATGCTGGTCCAAGCCCTGCAGGCCGGTGACTGGCTGCTAATGGACAACGTCAACTTCTGCAGGTAGCATTGCTCCTCCAGCTGCTGTGTGGGATGATGGGACGGCGCTGACGGTTCTCTCTCTCCTCAGTGCCTCCGTCTTGGATCGCCTCAATGCTCTGCTGGAGCCCAACGGATCACTGGCCATCAATGAACGCGGTGTAATCGATGGGAAGACCCCCAGGATCACCCCACATCCCAACTTCAGGTTAGCACTGAAGGTCGTTCACAGGTTCCGCTGGTTCTTGCAGTTCCTAAGAGTTTTGGGTTAATTGCTGCCGGCTTTGCAGGCTGTTCCTCACCATGGACCCGGTTCACGGGGAGCTGTCCAGAGCAATGAGGAACAGGGGGGTGGAGATCTACATCCCAGGGGAACATGAGGGGATGTGCTGGGACTCGTTAGACCTAAAGGCTCTGCTCCACTCTGCCGGCGTTCCCGGGGACTGTGTGTGTGAGCTGCTAATGCAGATCCACAGAGGCATCCGCTCTGCCATCTGGGGTAAGCTCAGCGCCTGAAAATCCACCTCCTTTTATTGGGGAGCATTCTAAGACGCTCTTTTCTCCTCTCCCCAGACTCCCCGGCCTCCTCTGTGGCGTCCCTCCTCTACGCCGCCTCCCTGCTGTCCTCCCAGCTGCAGAGAGGTGCAGATTTGCGCAGCGCCCTGCAGCACGCCTGTGCTGAGGCCTACTCATTCTGTCAGCGCACCGTCGCTAACCAGAAGGTATCTAATCCCTGATTCAGATCATCACCTCCTATCAGACCCTGCAGCATTAAGGAAAATCAACATTTATTCAAGTGCAACAACAAAATAGAGGGAAATATTTTAGGGTAGATGCTGCGAATCATTGTAACAATGATGATCATTTATTGAACAGTATGTAATAATTTGAATGAAGTTTGAATTCTGAATGTGACCGGACTTTTCCTTTAAAGCAGAATGGCAGCGATAGAGAAGACAAAGATTGTTTTAAAGGCTCTGTTCTCTTTCAGCGAGCCCAGCAGGTGATTGAGGAGCACTTGGCCATCCAGGATGGGGGGGATTGGGGTGATGGGCTGCTGTGCGCCGGAGTTTGGCCCGACGGCCTCCCATCAGCTCTTCTATCCACCGAAGATTCATGCTTCTCGTCTGTTCTAAGAGACGGGCAGGTCCTCCTCTTCTGCCTTAACTCCCTCAGCCTGCAGGGAAAACGGTAAAAAAACGCAAAATGCAACAAAGAGAAAGCAGAATTCTTCCTTTTTTACCAGAAAAATAAACGTCTTATAAGTCACTTTAGTCTAATTCGATTGTGGGTTTATTCAGGAATTGTCCAATGACACTGAGGGACCTGCAGCAGGCCATGCAGAGCGGCGGCATCCGTGAAGACTCTGTCTTCTCTGGAGGAAAGCTGGATCAGAAGCAGGGAGATGCGCTCAGGCTGCTTCCCACTGCAGTCAGGCTGGTGACAGAGAGAGCCTCTCATGGAGATTGGATTCTTCGCAGCAGCTGGCTCTCTAACCTGAGCAAGAGCTTCAAATATCTCCCTGGTTTGTTACCTTCTTTACACGGCGGCAAACAGTGGAAGGTGTAGAATCTTTAAAAGCTGTGTGATCTGAACTCTTTCAGAGCCAGCGCTGGTCCAGGTGGAGGCAGGAAACCGTTCCCTGAAGGCTGTGTTCAGCAGCAGCCTCGCTGTAAAGGGCAGAACACTGGCAGAGCTGCTCCAGCCTCACAGCAAAGGTAAACAGGCTCCTCCTCGCTCTGTTCTGTCCAGCTGGCTGACACAGCTGCTCTCCTGGAAGCATTTCTGTCTGTAGAAACCCATTTAAAAGCCTTAAAATATTTAAAACTCTGTTGCAGTCCAAGGCTGGAGTATTAATGCAACCTGATTGACTCTTATTAAGAATCTCCTGATAGGTTCTAGGCGAGGAGGAGGAGTAGCAACAATCTTTCAGTCGGACTCACTGATTACTCAAAAGTCAGCAAATAATTACAACTCTTTTGTAACTTTGTATCGCCCAACGTGACAGGTCATTTACTCTGAATTTTTAGATGTGAGTTTTCAGAGTTCCTTTCTGATTTGGTATTTAAAACTTAATCACGGTCATCATAGTGGGAGATTTTAACATCTATGCTGACATTGAAGGCTTATAGCTTAAGAGCAGTTCTCTTAATGCTCATTCCTTTTTAGCATGCCTCATGCCGGCTTTGTTCAGTAAATCGTGAATAGTCCCACACATTCTCATCTTCATACTTTGGATCTTGTGCTGCAATATGGCGTAGAAAAGTAAAGAAATAACAGCATTTCCTCACAATCAGTTATAATGCAGTTATACATTTTAAAGAATCTATTTCCTTTTCTCTCTCCGTCTGTGTCGCTGAGCAGTGCTGCAGAGAGAAAAAGTTACGTTTATTCCCCTTCAGCAGCCTTTGGTGATTTTTGTGATGGAGTTGCTAGTTCTCTGCGTACTGCCTTAGACAATGCAGCCCCTTTGACAAAGAAAAACTTCAAATATAGAAAGCTGGCTCCCTGGTTTAATGCGAACTGTAAAGTGCCAAGAGATGACATGTGTTTTGAATTGGCGCTATAGAAATAAACTGAATTGAATTGAATTAAATGTGATGTTGCAGATGAATACAGGATCCTGATGGACATGCGCTGGAACAAACAGTACCTGGACATTTTAACCAACCAGTGCAACTTTGAGGATGAGGAGAGATACACTGAGTTTCTAGAGGCTCTGAATGCAGTGGCCAACAGGTAAGGAGGACTGACCCAGAGCTCACATGTTAGCCAATCATTTTGCTTTTAAACGAGAGTGAAGAGGAGACTAACAGCTGCTTCGTTTGTTAGGATTGTTCTGATGATGGAGCGGGAGGAGCGAGCCGTCACCTGCTCCTCTACCATCGAAGCAGCTCCTCAGAGTTCTGCTATGAGAATCTCCACAGCCTTCAGCAAAGGTACCTCCGTCCAGATCAGGAGCTCTAGATGTAAACTGCTTCAGTTTCACACGAGCTGAATCTAAAGAACTGAAGACCTGTTTGTTTGGTTTTTTTATACTTTTTTTTATGATTTATTTGTATTTTTCTTGAAAACAAAGCAACAAAATAGAACAGAATGGGGCTCTGTTCAAAGTAGCATGACAAATATAAACAACAGACTGGGTTAAACAGAGACTTCAAACCTTTTCTTATATTCTTGCCATTTAGACCAATGCTGTATAAAAACATGTCCTCTTAGCCATAGAAAGGAAGTCATCGAGTATATTTCTCTAATAGTTTCTAGCACTTGTTCAGCTTGGGGAGGATCTTTTTTAAAGTCGTAGGCAAGTCGAATTCAAATTTCAAATCATTCTGGCTTAAACATGTATATAAATGTTCTCTTTATCAAACCATATTGTCCCAAAAGTTAGAAATTTTCTATTTAAAAAAAAAATCCTGTCTCAAAATCTGTTTTTTTTTCTCTTATCTTCTGCAGGTCAGTTAGTTCTACGTCAGCTTGAACACCTAAATTCGGCCAATCATATATCAACGGTCATCTGTCAATCAATTTTCTTTCAGTCATAGCATCTTGATTCATATGTCGCAGCTAATATACGCAACGGTTGAAATCAGAATCCTTTCCTTTCCCATTGAGTTGCGTCCCAGTGTTCACGGGGATGGACGTCTGTGTCTTCAGCAGGCGTAGAGCTAACAGAACTGGCAGCGTTGCGAGGCAAGGGCTCAAACATGTACGGCTGGAAGCCTTCTACACCAAACCAAGCTTCTGCCGCCCTGGCGTCCTCTTCCACAACATCTTCGTCCCCGCTTTCCTCCTCTAAATAAAAAATGGATGACGGAGGAGACTCATCCACGACCTCCGACACTAAACTCTCCTCCTCTTGCATGTTTCCTCTGTCCATAGCGTTCCTTGACAGTGTCGTTTCTAAGTCACCAATTTAGTGCTACTTGGTCCCAATGGAATTTCCCATTGGGAACCTGCTAGCACTAAGATGCTAACTGGTTAGCAAGATGCTTCCAATAAACAGCCACAACCAAACTTGCTTGCGAACCTTCCGACCCAACAATCCCGCTCCCTTGATAACCAACCAATCATATTCACTTTATTCATTCATCTATAGTACGGCACCACTAGGGAGAATTTGGAAATGCAACGGTTGGAACTTTGAGCCAGTTTGTTGTTATAGCCTTTTTCAGAACACAATTTTGAAGAGGTCTGTCATCTTTTGGGAATAACTACATGGATAGCAGACCCAACAGAAAGATCATGGGATCCTTAGGAACTACACAAGCATTAAAGTCATCCATGAGCTTAGAGAAACTGTCTCAGAATGCTATTAAACATGTTCACGTCCAAAAGATGTGGTAGCTATAGGCTAATGAGTGATCACACAGTCTCCATCATTGTTTCTGATGCTCCGGAAATGAATGAGTAATATGAGGAGTTATAAAATATCTAATTAGGTTTTTCCACCCAAATTCCCTCCACCATGAAGGATCATTTTTCAAACCTCACTTTCTTCCTGTTCATCTGAGTCACATCTTTTCTGAAATGATGACATCATAAGTCTCTCTCTCATTCACATCTTTGCAGCCATGTTGTCATTTTTACTTTATCGGTGTGCCTGTGTCACAGCACCACGAGTGGGCGTGGCATGTGTACTGCATGTGTTCCCAATGTGTTTGTATTTCTGCTGATCTAAGGTGATGTTCTCTTCCCCATCAGGAACCATAGACATCAGTCAGCTGCCTCACCCCATGTTGATGCACCTGCGGCTTTTCTTCGACCTGTGGGACGCCTACGTGCTGCAGGCTGTGCAGAGCGGACTTCCCTACATCTCTGATCACGTCATGTTTGAGGTCAGAGGTTACTATGATTCTGCCATCATTTGCCTAAACTCAGAAGAAAATGACCTGAACGCCAAGCGAGGCGTTCGTTTATTGTCCTTATTGCCAGCAGCCTGTTTAGGCTCAATCAGCTCCACTTGAAGCCTTAATCTCCACTTCGCTCCTGAGTTCAGATCAGGTCCCTCAGCCTGCTGCTGTTTTCTCTGGAGCATCACAGGTGGATCTGACCTTGGCTTCCTCTTTGTCCCGTTGTAGATCCTGCAGCTGCTCCAATGGCGCGACCGTTTCTGGGACGTGTGCGTGGCGCTTCCTGCCGACTCTCAGGGCGTCGCCGTGCTGTCTCTGCACTGGCAGTGGGTGCAGAAGCACCTCATCCTCCGCCTTCCTCAGCTGCTGATGGGAGACACAGCTTCGACCTTGGAGTAAACGCTCTTCTTCTCCACTCTCCTCAACAATCAGTGTTAGTTTACAGACTCTGACCAGTGTTTCTGGTTGCTCTATGCAGAGGTCAGCAGGAGCTGCAGGCCGTCTCTGCAGCCATCCAGAACATGATATCCACCCCGGTGTCTGTGGCTGCTGCTCTGAAAGGCATCCAGAGGTCTCTGGGCAAAGCTCTGCCGTTCAAGGTGAGGAAAACGCTCTTAATTACTCTCATTAGCAGACGATGGGATGAAGCTGAACACGTTGATCCTCTCTCTCCTCCAGCTGGAGTCGGTGGCTGAGTGCGCTTCTCGCCTGCGGCTCCTCAGTAAAGCTCTGGATGCTAACGAGCTCCGGCTGGACGGCTCCTTCAGCAGCTGGAGGCAGGAGCTGATCCAACTTCAGGGCGCCGGACTCTGGCTGGACATGAAGGAAAGCCTCCTAGAAGCGTCGGGTCTGGTTCTGTCAGCAAACAACCAGCTGGATCCACAGCAGTCTGGTAAACAGTCTCCTTCACATTTACAGCCTGTATTTGGATTGTTTCACTCCTCAATAAACTTTAACTATCTAAGGAAAACCAGTTGATTGCATCGATTTATTGACTCTTCAGCAATCCCTCACACTAAGCATGCTTGTAGCGACAGTGGAGAGGAAAAACTCCCTTTGAACAGGAAGAAACCTCCAGCAGAACCAGGCTCAGTGTGAGCGGCCATCTGCTGAGGCCCACTGGGGTTCAAGGAGACAGAAGCAGACATAGAAAAAGAAACAGAGATTTAAAAAAGCAGCTGTAAAAGGCTAACCTGACAACAGCCAGATGCATGTCTCGCTCCGCCCAGCTCCACTCACATACATCTGGGAACCCGCTCATTAAAGGTGATTTCCCCAACCAAATTTATGGTCTGTCCAATCAGGACGCAGGGCGGGTGTGTCCTGGAGTGGAGAAGCGACCGTGAGATTCCAACAACAATGGCGGCTCGCATTGAGGAAGCAAGCGTTAGCATTGATGCTGCTATTTCTTCTGTGTTGTCCGAAATCTATCTGATATTGTTTCATTAAAAGAACATCAGAGAACGGCTTTGAAGGCTTTTGTTGGTGGAAACAATGTTTTCACCCTTCTCCCGACCGAATTTGGTAAGAGCTTGATCTACCAAACGGCTCCTCCTCTCACAGCGTCACGGGTTAGCTTCGGTGTGAGTGGTTGAAATAGCACGTCAATAAAGATGACAGACAAGTGGCTTATCCAATCATATGCAAGGAGTTTTGATAAGGCCCAGCCTTCAGTAAAGGCAATTCCTATGGCGGGTTCCCAGATGTATGTGAGTGGAGCTACAGTAGGCGGAGCGAGACATGCATCTGGCTGTTGTCAGGTTAGTAAAAGGCGGCCCCGTCCAGGAAACACACAGCCAGGCAGACGAGCTCCGAGCCAGCTCCCATGTCAGAGGATGAAGAGAGCACATCCAGTTAGTCACAGTCAGAGAAACCGGACTACACTGGAAAACAGGCCTGAAGATCAAGCATCTAGAAACAAAAGGTGTTGAT
This sequence comes from Cyprinodon brontotheroides, assembly GCA_018398635.1. Taxonomy (NCBI): domain Eukaryota; kingdom Metazoa; phylum Chordata; class Actinopteri; order Cyprinodontiformes; family Cyprinodontidae; genus Cyprinodon; species Cyprinodon brontotheroides. The sequence goes on from JAGKQL010000007.1 coordinate 31,032,537, forward strand.
GGCAGCAGCACAGCTGATATTTCTCTCCAGGATGGAGTCACAGCCAAAAAGGAACCAGATGAAGCTACTATGAGGAAAAGCAGAGAGCAGAGCGTTAGAGATTGAACTAAAAAGACTGAGTGGGGAAATAGAGATAGAATGAAGCAGAATGATGAAATAGGGGTCCCTATGTCCTCCAGCAGTCTAAACCTATAGCAGCATAACTTATAGAGTGCCCTCTCTATGATAATTTCCAGCAGGAAACCCCTCTGCATTTCTCTTCTGTTGCCTGTTCAGAGTGAAGGGGATGCTGTAAAGTTATCAGTCCAAACTAAAACAGCAATGAGTGTTTGGTTTCAGATAGCTGGAAGAAAATGAAACCCAGTAGATTCCTAATCGGTTATATTTTTGCATTTAAGATTGAAAAATGGAATAAAACAACATTTTTTTCTTTTATGCCCTCTTTAGGGACACTGGAGAAGCTGGTGCTCATTGTGGAGCAGCAGCAGTGTCACATGACCTCCAAAGGACTCACTGGGACCAGACCCACGTCTGATGGGGAGGAACCAGAGGCTGGAGTCCTGATGAGCAAAGAGGAGCTGCTGCAGCTCAGGGGAAAGACTCAACTGTGGCCCCTGATGGAGGGACTGTCGGCCCTCAACCAGTTGCGGCTCTGCACAGACCTGCTGCTCCTGGCTCTGTCTCCGGGGTAACCTGCCCGTTTTCTTTCTGCTGATCCAAATGTCCAAAGTGTGACTTTGTTGGAAACAGCTGTGGTTTGTCTCGTTGCCTTAGCGACTACAATGCGGAGGTCTGCTTACGGCGGCAGCTTTCCAGACATCTTCGCTTCTGCCTTCAGTCGACGCCCATGAATGTGGGGCAGCTGCAGTGTCTGTGGTTCCTGCTGAGCAGCGACGGGGTCAGTATTCATGATACAACGTTCTACCAAACCCTGTCTCTGTTAATAAAAGGTCGCTCTAATCTGCATGGAGGCTGTTTCCACTCTTATAAAACAGCCTCCACTCAAACTTACATCAATTGTGAGAATACTGTGCACTATACTGCGCACTGGATTTGCTCGGGGCGTGGGAATCCTCTCCCAGCGCTGCGCATGCCAGCCTGAACTTTCTATGGATTTTCTCTATTCTGGGCGTTTAGAGGATACGCGGTAGCCCTGCGAGGAGTTCCAGAACTTCTGTCCAAACGACGGCCCTATGCTTCTACGCGCGCGCGGCATGTCGCCCGGCATGGGGAAGCGATGCACAAGAAATATGGTTGATTCCCTGAGGAACAGCGATGTAGAAGAATATGCGGCCTGCAGCAAAAAGCTTTGCTATCTGACCATATTAACCCTGGCTGCTGTTTTGACGCCAAAAATAATAAAAATAGAGCGTATAAATAAAGGTTTTTGGTGGTCAGAAATGAATTCGAGAATATTGTTGGTGGTCAGTGCGTGCGACGCTTGGGAGGATCCATCACACCCTCCCTTCTGGCTCACCCTATGATGGGGAACTGACGGTTTTCCTCACCTGTGAACCCTCTTTTATACCAAAACGCCGCCAATACGCCATTATACAGTAGCTGGGCCAACCATCAGATACCTGACCTGTAACTGATGGCCCACGGATGGCAGACGCTGGAATAGGACGGGATATGTCGATGTTTGCCAGTGTGTTTCAGCGTGTTCATAACGTATTCCAGAGTTTTTGCCAGATTTATCTTACTTCAGGCAGACGCTGGTCTAAACCATCAAGGTGTGACAGCAGCTTTAGATATGAAATGATTTGTGAAACGATCTGCAAATATTAATGAGCCATAACCCCAAAACCAGCCAACCCTGGATTACTGCCCAGCTTTAATCTCTCTGGGATCATCTGAGCAACCAAACTCTTCAAATTGGAGGAAAACATTTGTTCTTTATCCCAGAATTGAATTTACTTTGAGGACACTTTAATGTTGATATTTTCTTAGATTACATCTTTCATCTTTCGGGTTTATATTCAGTTCTTTAAAATTTTCTCTGACTATTAGCCAAACACTGTAAACAATAGATGAGATGATTGTATCTGAGCATGTGAGTCCAACTATCTACCAATTATCTTTTTTAATGTAAACCAACTTATTCTTTGGTTTATTTTCTTACCTTCCTGCTCCTAAGTTAGTTCCTCTTGAAGGTTAGATGCTTTAAGGAAATAAAGAACTTTGTTTGTTTCTAGCAAACATAAATACTGCAGACAAAAACTGAAATTATAAAAAGGGTGATTTTATGAAACGATCCATAATCTGGAGCAGATTTTACTCTGCTCTATTAAATATGTAGAAGAGACGTAGAAAAGAAGATAAGGATCTTTAGCTGCTGGTTTGGAAAAAGATTTTCACTTTGAGATGAAGATTATTGAGGATTAAAGACGTCCCAGTTTGTTCTGATCCAGTGGAAGAATCTCTGTAACTCAAAGTGTCTGCAGCAGCAGGAGTCAGCAGGATGCTCCCCCACCCCCAACCTAAACATGTTAGTGATCCTCCAGTCAGGAGGCCTATTTACTGGTGGAGTCCATATTTATTCAGGACGTGTTGAACAGAAAGAAGCAGGCGGTCTGCAGGTTCTGGCTGTGGACGTTCTGAGGAGGTTCTTTGTTTGGAGGAGTTTCCTGCAGCCTGAAGTGACCCAGATCCCATTTTTTTTTCGGCCACATGTGACCTGGATCTGATCTTTTCATGACAGTCTGAACAACACAGATCTGATTTTTTTCCAATGCAACCCAGGCTACTTGGCTCTGTGGTCCTGAATCCGATATGAATCTGATCTTTTTAAATGCGCCCTGGTGGCATTCATCCCATCTGAACGGAATTAATACTGGATAAAGGTCATCAACCATGCCGGACGATGATGCGGAGAGCAGTTTTATTTTCGATTATTTAGCTGACAGGGTGACCCACTTAGTGACCCACTTAGGGCAGGAATTATAATTATAATCTATAATTAGATTGTAAAAATAAAAAATATTGAAAAACATTTTGCATTTAAGCAGAGATGGCAAAAGTACTCACTTTCCGTGATTTGAGTTAAAGTACAGATACTTGTGTTAAAAATACTTTGTAGATAGGGAAGTACTGATTAAACTTCTTACTCAAGAAGTAACAAAGTACAGGTTTGTAAATTTACTTAAAGTATGTAAAGTAAAAGTAGAAACCACTTTTTCTTAATGCCGCCTACATTTTTAAATGGATGTCTGCCAATAGGACTAGATCTCCTGCTGTGTTCATTTTCAATCATCTCGTCAGTCCATACTACTATGCTAACGCCACCGCCACTGTAAGCTTGCAATGATTTGTCAGCCAATGAATGTACCGCTCTAACTGGCCGATTCACATCTTTGTAGTGGTAAGGCCAAATGCAACGTGAGATTCCCTTATCCAATTAGATTGAATTTGGTATTGATGACGGAAAAATAATAACGGTAACTCCATTGAAATATGATTCAAAAACTAAAGTAATCCAGCCAATTTTTAAAATGTAAGTGAGTAGAAAAGTACAGGATATTTGTGTAAAAATGTAAGCTATAGAAGTAAAAAGTCGCCTATAAAAAATAAGTGGGTAGTAAAAGTAAAGTGCAAAACTAGGTAGTGTCTATTACTTGAGTACAGTGCAACTAAGTATTTGTACTGCCACTTCCCATCTCTGAATTTCAGAGATATAAAAACAAATGTTGGTCAATCTGCTCTATCCAGAACTCCTCAAGTAGAAAAGTCTTTAGTTTCACCTGGTTTAATTTTAGTTAAGAAATCTTCTTTAAAGAAGCTTTGGCTATCCAAATATTAATCAATTAAGAGATAATCAAGAGATTAATCGATTTGCTGCTCAGTGGCGCAGCAGGAAGAAGGTTCTGGGTGCGATTCTCGGCCCGCTGCATGGAGTCTGCATGTTCTCCCTGAGCATGCCTGGGTTCTCTCTGGGTACTCCAGCTTCCTCCCACAGTCCAAAAACATGACTGTTAGGTTAATTGGCTTCTCTACATTGTCCTTAGGGTGCAATGGTTGTGTCTCTGTGTTGCCTGTAATGGACTGTAGACCTGTCCAGGGTGGACCCTGCCTTCTCACCCAGAGACAGGTTGAGATAGGCACCAGCACCCCTCGCTACTCCAGCAGGGATAAGAGTGATGGAAAATGGATTGATGGATAATTGATTGCAGCCCTAATCCAGCACGATCATCCATGTTTACTTCTGTAAACATAGAGCTTATGACATCATCTTGTCCTCTGCTGCGCATGTGGGACACTTAACTTATATGAATGCAGTTCACACAGGAGATCATATACAAGTCGCATATATTTGTAAATGTGAAGGACCGTTTAAAAACAATCGGATTTCACAATAAAATGGGAATTGAGCATCAAGGCCTGCAGTGTGAACGCAGCCTGAATGTGTCCAACATGTCTGCAGCTGCTGGAGAAGCTGCCCCTGGTGTGGTGTGAGCTGCTCTCCGAGGCCCTGGCTGCCCTTTGGACCTGCAGCGTGACCTCTGACCCTGACCGCTGGCTCAGATGGGACCCCGTGCATCCAGAGACCGAGCCGGGCCTGAAGCGGCGTCCTGCAGCAGGAATCACGGTTCTGCCTGTTTTTAAACTTTCTGCCTAGAAAAAGGAATTTCCAGCTGGTTGTTAAAATGTTGGTGATGTTGCCTTCAGGGCCCAGCTGTGCTGGGTACAGCGGTGTGGTCCCATTGCATTCTGGGAGTGCTGAGCAGCAGTGGGAGCAGCGGTGGAATGGAGCCGGGGGCCGGGGCCCTGCTGGCCTCGTCTCATGTCTGCCTCGGGGAGTGGAAGGAGCGGCTCCAGCAGCTGGAGGTGGTCTCCTCCGTGCTGTGGGACAACATGGCCTTCCCTGCTGCAGCTCCTTTCAGGTACCCCTCCTCCAGACTCCTCATCGTCCCCTCAGATGTCCCCTCCTCTGACCCCATGGCACCTGTGTCTCCTCAGGGCTACGGATCTCCGGCTGCAGGGGGCCGTCCTGCGCCGGCAGCTTCAGAGCATGGCAGACCTGCTGCCTCCCAACATGCAGGAGGGCTACATGGAGAGCTGTGAGAGCCTAGTGGAGGACCCGGACCCTCTCATCGCCTCCCAGGAGATCCAGACGGTCCTGAGGAACTTCCTGCCTCCAAACCTGCTGCCTGACGGCCTGATGGGAGCCTGCATGGCCTGCCTCCAGCAGTTTGTCCAGGGCAGGGTCCAAGGTGGAGGCGTGCCGGCCCACAGCGGGGCGTTCTGGGTCCACATGGGCCTCCTGCAGGTCCGAGTGTGGACACCGCAGAGCATCTTTGATCCAGCAGTGAAGAGGGCCTACAAACTGAACTACGCTCAGCAGGAGGTAAAAAGCACCTTTGATTCATTCTGATGTGGTAGAAGATCAGATGAAGGCGTCCTGAGAGGATGGTCAGCTGCTCTGATGGAAACGGGTTCAGACTGGAACTAAAAATAGAGATAATGAGAAAGTCGATCTATTTTCTTTTGCTCTGTTCCAGCTGGTTCTGCTGCAGGATGAGTGGAAAACTCGCAGCTTGTCCTCTGAGCTGAAGACCGGAGAGGAGCTGAGAGAAAGCAGCACCACTGATGGCTTCCAGCATCCTCGAATCAGGTCAGGACATCCACTGCCAGGAGGGAGGGGCTATAACAGGCCGCTGAACCACAATGCATGCTGGGAAAACGTTCAGGATGCATTGGTTAAAAAGCCTGCACGTTAATAGCAGAGCGAGATCCAGGCTGGTTGGATAATTTGGTTATCAGGCCTCTTCCTCTCCTGTGGAACCAACTACCAGTTTTAGTCCGTGAGGCAGACACCCTGTAATACCTCACTTTGCCAGGCCAGGCTTAAAAATCTTCCTTTTGATAAAGCTTATAGTTAGAGTGGCTCAGGTTATGCCCAGCTATGGCTGCTAGTTATGCTGCTATAAGGCTTAGACTGCTGGAGGACATAGGGACCCTTTTTTTTCATCATTCTTCTATTCTATCTCTATTCTCCTATTCTGCAGAATCTGTTAGTTCAATCTCTAACGTTTCTGCTCTCTCTGCTTTTCTCTCAGTAGCTTCATCTGGTCTGTTCCTCGTTTGGCTGTGACTCCGTGTTTCTCATACTGACTGAGTGGATGTGTTTGCTCTCTCTCATCCTCTGACATGACGCGGGAGCTGGCTCTGTGAGCTGCCGCGTCTGCTCTGGCTGTGTGTTTCCTGGAAGGCCATGGAGCTGCCTTTTACAGCTGCTTTTGTATCTATGCTTCTTTTTTCTCTATATGCGCCAACTCCCCTTGAACCCCAGTTGCACCGGCAGATGGCCCGTCACACTGAGCCTTGTTTAACTGGAGGTTTCTTCCTGTTCAAAGGGGAGTTTTTCCTCTCACTGTAAGCTACAAGCATGCTTAGTGTGAGGATTGCTGAAAGTAAAGAGTCACTGAGCTCGATGCAATCAACTGGTTTTCCTTAGATAGAAAACTTTGAATCAATCTGCCTGGATGATCTGGTGAACTGTAAAGAATGCCTTGAGATGACGTGTTGTGAATTGGATCTATAGAAATAAACTGAATAGAGATTTGATGAGGGGGACTTGTGGCTGATGTCTGCAGGTATCTGTGGATCCGCATGCAGCAGCTGAGGGAGCAGATAGCGGAGCTCTCCAGGAAGCAGGCTTTCCGCCCTGAGGAGCCTCAGTACGGCCGGCTCTTCCAGGACCTGCAGCATTACCTCAGCAGCGTGGGCCACCTGTCGGCCGTAGAGGAGCTGCTGTCTCAGCTGCTGAAGGCCCTCAGGGAGCCTTCGGCCTTCAGGTCCCGCTCAGCCATCCAGGCTCTGCTGAAGGAGGAGGCTGTGTGGCAGAGCTCCCAGCAGCGCTTCTGCCAGAAGCTGATGGAGGACTACCCTCTGTTCCCCGACCTGGTGGGGCCCCTGAGGACCGGCCTTCTACAGCTGCAGCACGGCATGAGGCTGGTGGCCTCTCAGGTGGCCGCCTCTCTGACTCCTGTCCCGGGTCTGTCCAAGGTGGTGTCCTGCTTACTGTCCTTCCCCTCCGTGTCCCCTGGCCTCCCGTCAGACCTGGCCCGGGCAGAGTTTCTCTGCTCCACCTCGTGCATGGACGTTCTGCAGAGCCTCGTGAAGCTCCTGCCCAAAGAAGACGCCGACGCTGTGATCCCCCAGCCCTCCGCTCTGCTGCTGAATGCTCTGCTCTACCTGCAGTGTGACTCCCTGTCCACAGGGGAGCTGAGCCACGACGCCTGCTGTCTCTTCAGACACATCTGCCAGGTCTGGTTCCGCCTCCGTCCAGCTTCTGTTTGTCAAACCGCCGCTGAGCGTCTGCCTTCTGCTCCTCAGGCTGTGGTGAACGAGTGGGACAACCAGGAGAGGAGGAAGCGAGAGCAGGAGCAGATGGAGGCGTCTCTGTACCGCAGCCGCAGCCGTCTGCACGGGTCGGGCCTGACGGAGGACGAGCAGGAGGAGAAGGACTTCAGGCGCCAGTTTCCTCAGTTCAACAAGGTAGAAGCATTAATAGTAGCCTTATAGATGATATAACAAATGTTTTTCTTTTCTGAGCTCTTCTCAGTTTTCCTGCGGTGTTAACAGAGAAAAGATCCAAACAGTTTGGATAAATCAAGGCCAGAACACAGAAAATGGTGTGGGATGAGGTGGTGGCGTTTAGCGCTCACTGAGAGCTGATGGGGATGATCACACCTGACAGCATTTCCTCCAGGAGGCTTGGTTAGCTCTGACTGAGTCCAGGTCTATTGTAGTCAGACTATGCAGCCATTCAGCAGCAATTCCCTGGGTCTGACAGGAAGAGAGACGCCGTTACAAAGTAAAACACTTTGGGGGAAATACTAAATCAAATCTGTTAATCAGTTTGGAGTCACACAGAGCGAATATAGCAGGAAGGACAGACTGGTTTGCTTGTTTCTCTCTAGAGAGCAGTAGTACCGTAGATCGGTGTGTAAACGGTCGTAAGGAACCGAGTTCAGCACGGTGAACTGATCCAAGCTCGCCACGGATCGGTTCTCAGAGGCTAGTGGAGATGGGGCTTAAGGAGTGCCGTGGATCCAGTGGTTTCTGGATAATGGTTGGTTTTATCGCTGCTGTTCGGAGGCGGTTCTTTCAGCAAATGACCTGTTTGGAGTCGTTGATGCAGAAGACCTGCTATTTGCTTTCATCACCAAATAACTGACTCATTAAATGAATGAATCGTCTCGATCCAAAATCCTTTTACTGATTAGAAGCCGATTAACTTCAGGTTGCTATTACCATGGTAACCAGATGCATCTCCATCCTCATGCTGCGATGTTTATCTCTGGTTCTGATTCAGGACTTTGCAGATATATTGACCCAGCCCAGTCTGGAAGGCCCGGGCGACTCGGAGCCGGAGGCGGAGGAGGACGGGGCCGATCCGGGGGCCGCCGAGCCGGGCTCCTTGTCTGCACACGCCATGAACGCGGTGGTCCAGGTGCATCAGAACATGTGTCTGGGTTACGCCCGCTCGCTTTGGTACCGGAGCGCACCGCCGACCAATCACAGCAAAGAACACATCAAAGCCCTGATCTCCTCCCATCAGATCGCCTCTCCTCTGATGTCCCACTGCTACCAGCTGATGGGTAACAGACGTCTGGATGTGAAGCCATGAAGCCTGTTTCTCTCAGATTCATCAGCTTGTTTTTCCCGTTTAGACTCAGAGCTGGATCTCCAGCTGACGGGCTGCGGCCTGTTGCTCTCCACCCTCCTCCAGAACACGGTGAGGGGCTCTGGCGGTTCTGAGCTGGCCGCCTCCCCAGAGGGACCGTATGACTTCTATCAGCAGCCTAACGTGGGCGAAGCTGGCCTCTGCCTGCCGGTTCTGGAGCAGCTGAGTGAGGCGGTGAGACGGCGGCTGGAGGAGTGGCCCGAGCACCCCGCTCTGCTCCAGGTCAGTGCTCCTCTCAGCTCGGGGATCTGTTCTCCCTCTGCTCCTTGAAACCAGCCCTGATGTGTTTGCAGCTGGTGGTGGTGATGGAGAGGATCACGTCCTTCAGCCTGGCCTGCCCGCTGGCCAAGTTCCTGAACGGGCTGGAGATCCTGCTCGCCAAAGCCCAGGTCTGTCATTTCTCTGAACGCCCCTCCCCCCACGCAGCCGGTTCCTGACTCTGCTCACTGTCATCCATTCAGGACTGGGAGAACAACGCCAGCCGCGCGGCGTCTCTGCGGAAGGAACTGGAACCAGTCATCCAGCTCATCATCCAGTGGCGTAAACTGGAGCTGAAGTACGAGTAAATCAGGTCGGCTGCTTCCTGCTCCTGAGCTGCTCTAACCTTCTCTCTGCTGGGTTTCAGGTGCTGGTCCAGCAGCCTGGACAACGCGCTGAAGAGACACACGGAGAAATCCACCAAGCACTGGTTCTCCCTCTACCAGCTGGTGGAGCGATACCTGGAGGAGCAGAGGACCCAGGCGCCCTCAGGTAGACCAGCTCTGCCTCCTCACACAGCGTCCTCGCTTCAAAGCAGACTGTGACATGCTCTTCTCTGTCCTCCGCAGGAGAGCAGGCAGAGAGCCTCTCCCTGTCCTCCATCTCCTCCACCCTGGAAGCCTTCATGGAGAGCTCCACCCTGGGCGACTTCCACACCCGTCTGAGGATGCTGCTCAGCTTCCACTGCCACCTCCTGCTGGTCCCAGACCTGCCAGGACAAGGTCAGCCATCAGCCCCCACCCACGCTGAGCTCTGAACGCCTCATTAACTAACCGCCTGCTCTGCTCCGCCTTCCAGGCTCTCTGTCCAGGCTCCTGTGGAACCTGCACAGATACTACAGCCAGTTCTCCGAGTCCGTCCAGGGAAAGATGCTTCAGCTCCGGCAGCCGATAGAGAAGGAGCTCAAAGTAGGACGCAGTCCTCCCTCTGCTGCTGCTTCTTACTCCCTGAACTCCCACTCATCAGCTCCACCTTTTTTCTCAGGACTTTGTCAAGATTTCCAAGTGGAACGATGTCAGCTACTGGTCCATCAAGCAGTCGGTGGAGAAGACCCAGCGGTACGTTAAATTTTAGCCCCCTTTAGGACCGACTGTAGGCGCCTCAGCTGAACAACGCTTCCCGCTCCCTTTCAGCACCCTCTTCAAGTTTGTTAAGAAGTTTGAGGAGGCTCTGAGTAAACCCAGTCTGGCTGCACTGGTGGAAGTAGGCAGCGTGGAAGAAGAGGGCGTGGCCACTGGCCCAGAGGAGGGCGCCGTCCATCGGGTCCATCGCGCGCTGAAGGCGGCCGTGCCCGGCCAGGGCAGAGAGCTGCAGGTACGAGTCCCAGACTGCAGACAGCCTGCGGTTTCAGATGGACGCAGCTCTGACTGTCTGTGTTCTGTAGAACCAGGAGCTGGAGGACGGAGCTGGATCCCTGCAGAGCCGGCTGCCCGTTTTGTTCCGCAAAATGAAGAAGATGTGCATCCAGCTGCTGAAGAAGGACTCCGTACCTGAACTGGCTGAAGATCTGGACCAGTTTACCAGTAAGACTCCTCCTGCTGGAGAAATTCAGCATCAGCTTTAACCGCTTCATGCAACTTTAAGCAGATTTCTACCTGATCTTCAGGCTGCGTTTGGAGTTTGATGGTGTTCAGGGGAGGGATTAAATATTAGGCAATACTAGGTAGCTGCCTAGGGCCCCAACCTCCTGAAGGGTCCATAAAACTCTGTTTATGTGTATGGCTGATACAACTATTCCATATTTGTGCACATTAATTATGTTTTGATAAAAATCCTTTCCCTAAAATGCCACCAGAACGCTGATAATATTAAGTGTGTCTTCAGCCCCCCCTTCAGTGTCCACCATCTTGGATCAGTCCATTTGCTGCACATGTTCAGAAAGGTACCAAACAGACAGCAGAGAAACCATTTTGAAAAACAAAACCATGCAAAGAGCAGTGTTGTTAACTTGGCGCAGCTTTTAGTCGCCATATTTAGCCAATTTTTCAGGACCCCTCTAGAACTTTGATTTCTAAAAAGCTCCTAGCCAAATCTAGAGACTTTTTTTTCTGCTACCGGATACTTTGGAGACAACATCTAAAAGCAGCTTAACTCTGCTCTCCAGAGCAAGTAGATTGGTAACTCCCACCTCCTGCTCTCCTCTATCTTGTCTGCTGTCATGATTCATGCAGCTATTATTTCATCCAAATGAAAAATGGAGAACAGAGAAGCAGATCATGGCTTGTCTACAGTGAAAAGAAGGACTGGGTTATTTACGCCTTTTTGGCCTTTTTGGACAACACAGGAAGGAGCAATCAGCTATAGTGCGGAGCTTAGTGCTTGGAAAAAATCTTTTCATTCCTTTTGAGACAGCATGAAAAGTCAGCTGAGTACAAAACATAGAGAGGAAAACAAGAAGAAAAGGGACAAGAAGAGAGGGACAAAAACCTAGAACAGATAATGGATGTCTATTCTATTAACATTTCTATCTGTTGAACGAATGGCTCTGTTTTATATGTTGTCTTCTCAATTCAGAGGGCCCCCTGCCTGTCTTCTGCCCAGGGCCCCAGATTTCCTAAATCCACCCCTGATGGTGTTTATGGTGTTTTCTCTCTTCTACATATCCGATATTTGATAGTTACCATTCTTTGCCTCCTACTTTATTTAATTTCAGTCGTCTTTGTTCACTTCATTATTTAAATGTTTATTTTACTGCTGTTAGCAAGTTCTCTTTTATACATTTGGCTCCATGTGGTGTTTTATTGGCATCATATCAGCTCTAGAAATGATCCTAGAGTGGTCAACACATTTCTTAGAGGGTTTTATCCACTAATTTCAGCAGATCAGTAAATAAAGTGTTTCTGCCATTAGAATGAGATAATACAGTTACTGCAGTTATAATCCTAGCAGATCTTTCCTGCTTAAATCAAGGGAAATGCTTTATTTTCCAACATGAATTCATGTCAATTTTAAATTTTTCAGGTCTGATGAGGACTGCTGCTTGGTTTAACATTTTAATGATCAGTTTTCTGCCAGAAACCTTCAGAAAGCAGAGTGAAAATGATTTAAGAAATCTGCACCTTTTTTCTTCCTGAGATAATTTGGACTTTGTTCTAATTGAGCAGCTGGTTTTCCTTCCCAGGTGAGATCATCAGCAACCTGCGCGAGCTGCAGAGCCTCAGCGTGGACGCGGCGGCGGCGAAGGAGAAGCAGAAGACTGAGGTCAAACACATCCTGCAGCAGAAGCAGAGAGCGCTGTCTGACCTTTTCAAGATGCTCTCTGAATTAGGTTGGTTTCCTCCTCCCTGACGTCAGCCTGGTCAGTCATGGCGAGTCTGTGTTTTTAGCTGCTTCTTTTCCCCGGCAGGTCTGTCGTACCGGAAAGGCGTGACATGGAGCAGAACGGCAGACCCAGAAACCACCCTCTGCATGCAGCCGCTGGAGATGACCACGGCGCTCTCTGCTGTGACGGACCCGGGGGAGACCGAACGCACGTAAGCAGAGTTTATTCCCAACCGTACGCGTCTTCTGCTCCACCACGCTGATTTACCTCATCACCGGACGTCCAGGTTGTTGGCGGAGCTAATGGCAGCATGGGAAGGATGTCAGAAGTACTTCTACCGTTCGTGGGCCAGGAGGACGGCGCTGCAGACCGCTCTGCAGCACGCCACCAAGGTGAGCCCCCCTACAGAAGGCAGGGCCTCAGAGGACCAGCTGGGAACTCATGCCTCTCTCTGCATCTTTCGTCTCCATGGTTACAGGAGCTGGGGGTTGGGAACATAGAGCGCTGCAGAGGCTTTTCCTCGCACCTGTTCAAGGTGCTTCTCAGACAGAGGCACCGGCTGGCCCAGCTGACCGAACACTGGCTCTGCCTCAGGTAAGTTTGACCTTTGACCTGGTTAGAGCAGCAGCAGCTGTTCATTTCTCTTGGGTGAGAGAAAGGAATCTTTAGAGACTATTGTTCTGAGGAGAAACCACATAAGTGACAAAAAAAATCTTTTACACATTACATTGTTTAAAGCTTTTATTTGATTTAAACCTAAAATAGAAAGGAAGTATTGGTTCTGAAAAGAACGACACCATCATATGGTGGAGAAGATTCTCAGTCATCCAGGTCAGAGACATTCCAAAAAAGTTAGAAAACAAACCACTGGACCTTGTTTCCAAGTTTGAAGACGTTTCTCTTCCCACCCAGGAAGCTTTTTCAATTCAAAATGTCAGAAATAGTGTTGAGTTCCAGGTTTTATACCAGGGGTAACCAATTAAAAACCAGCGGGGTCTGAATAAAGAAAATCATCAACCAGTAAAGGTCCAGAAGACATTTTTAATTATAATCTGTTACTTTAAACAGAATTTAAAGCTACAGTGTGTAATAATTACAGGGGATATACAGTCAGAAATGTAATATATTATACATAACTAAGTTATTTATCATCATCTACTTGGAGCTCAGCCTCTTAACCTTAATATTTGCGTTGCCTTAGGAATCTGCTTATTTATAATTACTACATAGGGCGAGGGTCTGCGCAGCCATGGAGGCGAACATCTTTTCTTCTACGGCAGCGCCCAGCCAACAAACTAGTGATTGCGAGATGGCCCGTGCATGCTCGAAAGGAAACTACAGCAAGGATTGAGAGAGATGAACTGAGACTACTGAACACACAGACTTAATGAAATACTATCTGTAAAATTATCTGTGTAAAAAAACCTCATCACTTGAGTAGGTAGGTGATCTGGGGCGTCGTGGGAAAGACATTTTTTGTCAGAACGCTTCGCCCATTACTGTTGGGGAGAAGCTGCATATTCATGTTGCCTGCGGTCTGCAGTCTGGACATTAGATGTAGCTGATAATTTAGTCACATTAGCTTTACTACTGAGAAATAAAATGAGTTTTTTATGCATCCATGTTATACATTGAATTGTCAAATAAAAAAATATATAAAAAAAATAGAAAGTATTTCCTTAAGAAGTTTTTTTAAGTAGACAACAACAATCATTCAGTTTGGTATATAGATCATTTCCGATTCCCATATTTTTTTAAACCCCTGAACGTTTCTTTCTTATTTCTGTCTTAATGAGAGCAGTGGGCTTTATGCTGCCCCCTGCAAGGCTTTAAACCTGGGTTTGAATGGAGACTAAGCCATTCTCAAGCACATATCAAGAAGGAGCTCATTTTGAGCCTGGATCCAGATTTATTGTTGATTCTGTTCATGGTGGAGAATCCTGCTTCACAGCAGCAGGTTGAGCCAAACATCCTTAAAATGTGCAGGTTCCGCCAGGTCAAGATCCACTATTGCAATACCACCAAACAGGAAAAAGAACGTTGAGAAGATCCGCTTTGTCAAATTAAAATTAAGTAACACCAGATGGGTAACCACAGGTTTGCCTGCTGTGTCTAAAAGTAGCAGCAGCAGCAACCCAGACTGACAGCTTACTGGCTAATCTGGATCATGTGCAGCCTGGTGCTGAACAGCTCCGGCTGGAGCTTTACCGTATTAACAGGGAGGAAGCAGCGCATGTGAGAGTTAGACACTGTTGTTGAACATGTGTTAATTCATAAATGTTTTAAATCAGGTGGGTCTGGATCCGGTCCCTGGTCAAAAGCTGTGAAATCCCATGACCAAAATCTGCCTACTTATACAGCTTAGCCCAGCAAAGCCTTATTTTTGTTTTAGAAACTTTTTGCAAATTGACAACCTTTGGACAATACAAAAGTCCACCGCCTTTGGAATGGAGGTCATTTGGCTTCTTTGTTAGCATGCGATGTCTGGATTACCTGTATCCATGTCTCTCACGAAACTGTAACTAAACCAGAAAAGAGGGAGGGAGTGTGCGTGAGAACGCTGGAACCCTTTTTCCACCTGGATCCCCTGCTCTTTTTGGCCCTCATGTGTCCCCTCCGTTGTCACACAAAACTTGCCCCCAATTAATTCCTCACCCCTCAGCAGTATCTAGACCCACAGCTAGTTCCTGGTTGGCCCTCTGGCGTTGTGGCGTGGAATACAAAAAACGCAGACCATGCTTCAATATTGGGCATAAATCAAAAATATCTGCAACAAGCTCTCTGCCATAACCAGCCCTTTACTCCAACAGTGCAATATGCTGGTGAAGATTCTCAGTCATCCAGGTCATAGTTATTCTAGAAAAGTTCACAAACAATCCACGGGACTTTGTTACCGAGATTGAAGCCGTTTCAGAGACATAGACAGGTATGGGGCATTGCAGGCTAACAAAGAACCCAAGCGACCCCCATTCCAAAGGGGTGGACCCGTTCATCTGTTTCTATTTCCATGTTTTCTAAACTAAAACAAGATTTTGTTGGTTCACCCTATAAAACCTGGAACTCAACGCTTATTTCTGACATTCTGAATTGAAAAAGCTTCCTGGATGGAAACGAAACGTCTTTAAAGTTGGATACAAAGTGGATTGTTTTTTCACTTTTTTGGACATCTTCATATAAAGTGCTAAAACATCTGCAGCGCTGCAACCGGGCTGAGCCGGTTTGGGTCGATGTTCGGAGGATGGAGCGCTGCTGTGACTATAGAGGGCCTAATGATGAAGATGAGGATGATAATCCCGTGGGGACGGCAGCTTCTGTTTAGTTCCAGTCCTTTAGACCCGTTAAACGGGTCGACGGTGCCATTGACCTGTACTATGGCTGCTTTCCTCATGGTTTCCTTGTCTCCTTGCCTCCTCCAGGAAGCTAACAGCCAACGTCCAGGACGTCAGAGCCCACCTCCAGACGGCGGGCTGCCCCCTCCCCCCCCAGGAACCTCTGCAGGGCTGGATCCAGAGAGGCCAGGCGCTGGCGGCTCAGTGTGCCGCTCTGCTGCAGCAGCTGTCATGGCTGCTGCAGTGCTGTCCTGAAGACGCCCAGCAGAAGGAGCAGGGCGGCAGCGGGCAGCAGACCCCGATGTGCCCGTCCCCTCTGGCCGCTCAGCAGCAGCCCCCCGGCTGCCTGTTGAGGAGGGGGGACCCCAGTTGGTGCCAGCTCCACCAGCGAGTGGTTGCGATGCTGAAGGATGCTCAGAGTTTGAGGGAGCAGCTGGGCTCTGTAGCACAGCAGGAGAAGGAGAGGGTTCTCTGCACATGGTAAATCATCATCATCATCATCATCATCATCATCCTGTCTGACAGAACTTAAAGATGGATGTTTCACCCTGGATGTTTTCTCTACAGGAGCAGTTTTGCCTCCTGCTGTTCTGCCATGGAACAGCTGGGAGCTGTAGCCGCTCAGATCTCCAGCATGGAGCACCTCTTCTCTCTCGTCATCAAAGTGGGCGGGGCAAACAGCCAGCCGGCCGTTACGCAGAGCCTGCAGTATGTCCGAGGACAGGTGGAGACATGCGTTACAGAGTTCAGCACCTGGAAGAGCCAGCTGCTGTCCCTGGGAGAGCCAGAGCCCACAGGTCGTCCTCACCAGCCTGATCCTGGTTTAGTTCTTCATGAAGCATTAGCTGAATTAGCTAACCGCTAGACTAAAAAACCTCTGGCCCTGTTTCCTCTGCAGATCAGCCGTCCGCGTTCTCTACAGACTTCTCTGCTGAGCTGGAGGCAAACATCAAGGCCGTTCTGTGCGCCGTCCAAAGAGTGGTGAAGAGAAGAGAGAAGGAGCAGGAAGCAGAGAAACCCAGAGATCCAAAGACAGGTAGCCATGAAGTGATCGATGTCTGCAGGGCTTTCTGGGCTCCAGACCAAATGATGTACACCCCCCATCCTCTATCCGAGCACCCGGAGCGTCCCTGTTCTGTCCTGCTATGAACCCAATATTTGGCACTTTTTCTGATCAGCTCTTACTATATTGAGCAGAGCAGGACCTCGGCAGCTTGACAGGTTCCTGAGGAGCCTGAGATCCTGTAAACTGGGATGCCAGGTTTTCAATTCAGTTTATTTCTATAGCATCAATTCACAACATTTTCATCTAAAGGCACTTTTTTGAATTTGTAAAAGATCATCCAGTCAGATTGATTCAAAGTTTTCATCTATGAAAACCAGCTGATTGCATCAAATTATTAACTCACTTGACAGCAATCCCTCACACTGCCCATGCTTGCAAGAAGCGACAGTGGAGAGGAAAAACTCCCCTTTGAACAGGAAGGTAAACCTCCAGCAGAACCAGGTTTCAGTATGAGCGGCCATCTGCTGAGGCCCACTGGGGTTCAAGGAGACAGAAGCAGAGATAGAAAAAGAAGCATAGATACAAAAAGGCAACCGTCAACCAGCTCCACAGGCGGCCCCGCCCAGGAAACACACAGCCAGGCAGACGCAGCTCCCGAGCCAGCTCCCATGTCAGGAGGATGAAGAGAGCACATCCAGTTAGTCACAGTCAGAGAAACAGGACTACACTGGAAAACAGGCAGAGTCTCCAACATCTATAAACAAAGGTGTTGATGGCAGCAGCACAGCTGATATTTCTCCAGGATGGAGTCACAGCCAAACAGGAACAGACCAGATGAAGTTACTATGAGAAAAAGCAGAGAGAGCAGAACGCTAGAGATTGAACTAACAGATTCTTACAGAGTTGGAGAATAGAGATAGAATGAAGCAGAATGATGAAAAGGGGGTCCCATGTCCTCCAGCAGTCTCCATACATAGCAGCATACACTATGGTTCAAGGAGACAGAAGCAGACATAGAAAAAGAAGCAGAGATACAAAAGGCAACTGTCAACCAGCTCCACTGGCGGTAGACAGAGTGTTCGCCTCACGGACTAAAACTGGTAGTTGGTTCCACAGGAGAGGAGCCTGATAACTAAAAAGATTTACTAATCGATTAATTGTTAAGTACTCTAAAACAGGTCTTTAGCTGATAAAGTGACCCTGGTTCCACTGGGAAAGAAAGTAATCCAGATATCTAATTCTCTGTTTCCTGTCTGTTGCCTCAGACGAGGAAACCGAGGAGCCTGTGGAGGACCTGCTGAAGCCTGGTCATCTGACTCGGCTGCTGGAGGAGGAGCTGGAAGCTGATCTGGAGGCTTTGTCTGTTGGCAGCGTGAATATGGGAGTAACTGAGCTTCTGAGCCGTATGAGGAGACGCAGGGATTCCTGTCAGCCACCACAGCTTCAGGTACCTCCATGTCTGAGCTGTACTGCTCTGTTCATAGCCAGGAGGCCCATCCTCCATCCTCTGCAGCGTAGCCTAGTGAGTCTTAACCTCTGCTGGTTGGTTGACGTTCTGCTGGCTGCTCTGGTCTGTGTTCCAGGAGCTGAACCGGGCCTGCAGGATGTTGGTCCGTTTCGAACCACTGCTGGGGATTTACTCAGACCTGGTGCGTCACTACCTGTCTGTGTCGGTCGGAGTGCACAGATGCACAGGGAAGCTGCTCTCTGTTCTGTCCGGCATCTTCACAGAGCTGGCCCAGAAGGTAGGGATTAACCCACATTACCTGACCAATGACCACATGTGACGTTGGGGGGGAGAACTAACCTCTGCTTGTGGTCCGGTCAGGGTTTCTGCCTGCCCCAGGAGCTGCTGCCCGGCGGGGATGGAGAGGGCGCCACAGAGTTTCATGACTATGAGGGCGGCGGCATTGGAGAGGGAGAAGGCTCCAAAGATGTCAGCGACAAAATCGAGACTGAAGATCAGGTGATGGAAACGTTTAGATTTGTCCCGTGCTCCTCCTCCTTCAGCGTCTGTATATCCGTCCCATAGCTTTCTCTGAGGACCCGGCCCTGCTGCCAGCAGTGGATCACAGGTTGTTCTAACATCCTGCTGACCCAGATATCAGCTCTCAGTAATGTGCTTCGCACAAAGCAAACCGCTTCATTCATGGTTCTGGAATCTCTTTTAACTATCTCCGTTTTCATTTTTTAACTTTAATGCAAAATGATTTTTTTACACACTTCTTCATCCCTATTGGGTGAAAGAAACATCCAGCTTTGTTTTGTTTTTTTTATGAATGATGAAACTGAGCCATTTTAAAAACCTCCTGACAATGACTACATGATTGTTGAGCAACCCAAGCAAAGAGGCCGACTGGGGTTCAAGGAGAGAGAAGCAGACATACAGAAAGAAGCATAGATACAAAAGGCAACTGTCAACCCGCTCCACAGGCGGCCCCGTCCAGGAAAAGGCGACCCCCATTAAGGAAACACACCGCCAGCTCCCATGTCAGAGGATGAAGAGAGCACATCCAGTTAGTCACAGTCAGAGAAACAGGACTACACTGGAAACAGGCCAAGCTCCAACATCTGAAACAACAGGTGTGTTGATGGCAGCAGCACAGCTGGATGGGCTCTCTCTCCAGGATGGAGTCAGCCAAACAGGAATAGACCATATAGAAGCTACAATGAGAAAAAAGCAGAGAGAGCAGAACGCTAGAGATTGAACTAATAGATTCTGCAGAGTGGGGAGAATAGAGATAGAATGAAGCAGAATGATGAAATGGGGGACCCTATGTCCTCTCCAGCAGTCTAAGCCTATAGCAGCAGAACTATAGAGATAGCTCAGGATAACCTGAGCCACTCTACAACCTATAAAGCTTTATCAAAAGGAAAGTTTTAAGCCTAGCCTTAAAAAGTAGACAGGGTGTCTGCCTCATGGACTAAAAACAGGAAGCTGGTTGAAGAGAAGCCAGGTTAGGAGAGATATGATCTCTCTCTCTTTTAATTTTCATTAGAACTCTGGCTGCAGCATTTTGGATCAGCTGAAGGCTTTTAACTACGGTTGTGGACTTCCTGATAGTAAAAGAATTACAAAAGAATGCATGGACTAGTTTCTCAGCATCAACCCCTGGACAGGATATTTATCATTTCTGCAATATTCCTCAGATGAAAGAATGAAATTTTAGAAACCTCTTTGATATGGGATTTAAAATGACAGGTCCTGATCAAAAAACAACACCAAGATTTTTTACTTTATTATCTGAAATCAGTTTAATCCCATCCAAAATGAAGTGACTGACTAATCAGCTTCTTAATGACTTTCACCAGAGCTGTTTCAGTGCTATGATGAGCTCTAAAGTCAGACTGAAACTCTTCAAAATAATTCATTATGGTGTAAGTGATCGCACACTGGTTTAGCAAATACAGTTGTGCTTTAAAAGTTTAAATACCCTCTCATTAAGAAAATGTTAAAGTCACACCAGTGAATTTAACCACGCCCAGAACTTCTGGGTATGTGAAAATTTAAATAGCTTCAAATAGCTCTTCCTGCAGCCAGGTTTCTGTAAGGCAACATAAGTCAATGTGATTATCACAAATCAAGTCATTAACTAGTAGACTTTTTAGAGGAAAGAGATCTTTATGTTTAACAGACCACATTTAATTGTTTTAACTTTTTCCCCAATTGGAGTTATTTTAATTTTAATTAGATTATCATGATTTACTCCTTTGGGAATTCCTGCTAATTTTTATTAGATTTTGGTCATGGGCAACACACTGTCTGGATGGAGTAAAGAGTGGGTAACAGTAGAGAAGCTGCAGAGATGTGTGTTAAACTACAACTCTGCTTCCTGGTCTGCACCCTGGGGGTCAGGGTTTTGGAGGACTAATAAATGTGGCCAGATTCCTAGAAAGAAGAGCTGCACCATCCAAAGTGGGAATGGATGCCGCCTCTCCGAATCAGACCAGGCTTTCCCCGAAAAAAAGGATTGCCAATTATTAATGTAGCCCACGCTGTTTTCAGGACACCACCTAGACAACCAGTAGCTAAGCTAAATGATCCAACATTACGCGCTAAACATGTCATCACTGGTCAGATCAGGGAGGGGACCAGAGAAAATTACGGAGTCCGACATTGTTCGTCTGACATCACATAATCAATCTACCACTGGCATCAAAACATACTTTAAATCTGTACATTTAATTCCCTTAAAATTAACTGCTAATTTGAATTGAAAATCCCATAGACATGCAAACCCTAATATTTTTTTTTTTTTTCTCAGATTCTTCCAAACTAACACGACCAAAGTGCTTCCTAAAAGTATTCTTTCTAAACCAAGTCTTTAACTAACTAACAGACAGATGTTTCTATGCAGTTAGGAAGATAAAACAGAACATTTTAGACTGTAGAAGCTTTCAAGCTAGCTCTGGTAACTCGCCATCTGCTTAGGATTTATTTATCGCTGGTTATGCAGGAGACTTCAGGGTCAAACATCTACAGTTATACCATTATGCATCTGTACTCCGGCATTTTCAAAAATACAGTGAAAACAGGCATTTTCTATGCATGTTCATCTTTAGCTAATTAGCATGAAGTAACAGCTCACCCTAAAAGAAGCTAAGAAAGGCTGAACTGAGGATCGTATTTCATTTAGTCAAATAAATTCACATGTTGCTGGTGAAGATTCTCAGTCATCCAGGTCATAGTCATTCCAAAAAAGTAAAAAAAACAACAATCCACTGGACTTTGTTTCCAATATGGAAGATGTTTCTCTTCCCATCCAGGAAGCTTCATAGAGTGGACAAAAACAAAGCCTTGTTTTAGTTTATAAAACGTGCAAATAGAAAAGGATGAACGGGTCCACCCCTTTGGAATGGGGGTCGTTTGGCTTCTTTGTTAGCCTGTTAGCCTGCAATGCCATAACTGTCTGAGTCTCTGAAAGGGGGTCGTTAAAGGTTTTAACGTTAACGGCCACAGACCTGTCATCGATATTTGGGTTCAACCTTTGAACTGAACTATTCCAAATAGCTTATTAGTTTAAGTAATGATTCTGGCAGAACCTTTTAGGAGGTCTGGACCTCCGAGCCGTCCAGGTGACTCTGGACGCCCTGCATTCAGACCAAGGGTGTAACTTTGTGATGAAAGCTGGTGGGGACACTCTAATGGTGGAGGCTGATGGACCGACAGTTACTCCACCCAAACACTTTCAATAGGTTATGTATTTTCCAAAAATGAGTTCAAACATATATTTATTGAATGCCTTCCTATTGTTGAGAACACAAGAGAACCACAATACACTGATATTTATATTTATAGATGTTAGAGAGATGCCTTTTAGTGCATTATATATATATATATATATATATAATGCCCCAAAACAATAATGTATAACAAATAACAGCCGATTCTGATGCCAAAATCAATATATCATGCATCTCTAGAAGTAAAATTTGAATTCCATGCAGAAAAATATGGATATGCTGCATTTTAAATATAGTATATACATATTTTTTTTTGTAAACTTTTTGGTAAACTTGGATATATATTTTATTGCATGTTGGATGCCCCAGTAAAACTGTTTCCCCTTTAAATCTCCCTACTTCTCTCTGTGCTCTGTTTAAAAATATTTATGAACCTCTTTACTAATATAATGATGCCAGAAACAAAATTTCCAGATATGTAGAAGGTCTGCAGTCTGATTCTGTCTGTTCAATAAGAAAACATTTTAACCTGGAACTGGGACTCATGGTCCTCTGAGAAGCCAACATTTTTTAGCTTTTAAAAAAAAAAAAGAACAAGCTATGTTTTCTCAAGCTTCCTGCATTATATTACTAACTTGTAATATAAACTTATAATCTGTTGCCATTTTTAGCTGAAAAAGCTCCATATGTCTAATGAGCAGATTTTTTTGGTGGCATCTCATCTTTTTAACAAACCCGTCTGCTAACTTTTAGTTAAGCAAACATCAAAATGCGACCATAAATCAGAAGCCTCAAAGCGACAGATCGGATGATGTAACACTAAGAGGCGGGGACACAGGAGCAGTGGGAGAGAGGAGGAAATAAAACACTGACTCAAACACTCTGAACACAAATAGCTGCACCCAACCTCTGTTACCTTTGGCTAAAATAAATGAGCGGAAAAAAGCAGAGATTATTGGTGGGGACATGTCCACAGCAGTCCTTCAGAAAGTTACGCCTGTGATACAGACTGCTAACCTCTGACCTTTCCCTCCAGGTGGAGGACACCTTCCAGGAGGGGGTGGAGAAGGAGGAGCAGCAGGATAAAGAAAACATCAAGAGTGAAGACAATGCCATTGAAATGTCTGAAGACTTTGATGGACGGGTGCATGATGGAGAACAGAATGAAGCCGGTGAGTGGAGCTGAGGGCCAGAAGTCTGCTGGTATAACCTTTGACCCTCTCTCTGTTTAGATGTTAGTGTTGCTCCGCTCAGATCAATGACCCAAAGCTTCTCTGGATGCTTTACAGGTGAGGAAGAGGAGTCTGAGGAGGAGGATAAAGAGGAGCTGGATAAAAAGATGGGAGACCTGGGAGAAGGTCAGACGGACACTTTGGACGAGAGAATGTGGGGTGATGATGAAGATGATGAGGAAGAGGGGAGTGATAAGGAAGAGGAGTCTGGACAGGGCATGGATCAGGTACTGCTCAGCAGGGTTCCTCCTGGGATGAAGATGATGGGAACGCTGGTTTTTCCTGGAGGAAGCACTAACCGTCGCCTTCTATGACGATTTCTCAGGGAGAATCCGAACTGGTTGCCAAGGACGACAACTTGGATGCAGCAGAGTCCAACACGGAGAAGAAGAAGAGCCAGGAGGAGGATGAACAGATGTGTGAGGAGGAGGCGGAGAAGATCCACGAGCAAGGAGATCAGGTGACTTTAGATCTGAGGAGAAACTCCACTAGAGAATCAAATCATGAAACCTTCCAAATATCTGGTAGATCTCCAGAGATCTCATTCTGGGTTTAGAGACAATAACTAATATCTGAGGTATTCCTTGTTCCCAGAGAGAGTTTGATGAGAATGAGGTGGACCCCTTCCACGGTCAGCAGGACAAGAGACCGGAGCCAGAGGCCATGGATCTGCCAGAGGACCTCAACCTGGACCAGGATGAAGAGGCTGGAGAGGATGAGGAGTGCGAGGGAGATGGTGAGGGCTGCTGCTGATCAACGTTTCCTGCTGCCTCCTGAGTGGACCAGGAAAAAAAAACAACTTTTATCAGCTGATCTTTACCCCAACTGTTCAGACCGATGCTCTAAACTGGAGCTGTGTGTCCAGTTTAGCGTGGCGTCCATCTTGGTTTTTTTGTTCCGCATGTCTGATGGTTTCCCCTGAAGGTACCATTTAAATGAACTAAATGAAATCCTCTCTGGAAGCTCTTTTTCTTCTTGTGTGTTTCTTCTCTTTTAAAACAGCCTCCAAACACATAAATTGTGAGACTCCTGTCACACTGTGCTGATTTATCTGCCTGACGTCCCAGAATCTCCTAAAACGCTGTCATACGTTGAACTTTCTATGGATTTTTTCTATTTTTGGCATATAGATAGAGTATTCATAACAAGTCCAGAACTTCTGTCCAACGACAGCCTAACTTCTGCATAACGCACGGCAGCATAATGCCCATGAAATAATGGACAAGCATCATTTCATGGGCATTAGGAAGCATCAATTAAAGATGCTTCCCTCAGGAGGCAGCTGGGTATTTTCCCAGCTGCTGTTTACCACCCGGCAAAAAAAAAAAAAAGAAGAAAGAAAAAGAAAGCTTTTGGTGTCAGCAGATTGAGCGTCATGTCTGCTAGGAAGTGTGTTGGTGGTGGGCGTGAACGGAGGGAGGATCCATCACCTCTCACCTTCTGGCTCACCCTATGATGGGATGAAGTCTGATGGGAGAGAAGCCTCCTGTGAACCTGTGTTTAATACCCGAAAACTTTTGCCAATACGCCATTATACAGTAGCTGGAAGTTAGAAACACGTTCAGCGCTCGTCTGGAACACGGCAGATACCTTGATATGCTTGGAGAGAAGTTCTGGATAAGTTACGCAGAAGTTACTCAGAGGTTTAGGATCAGCTAGACGCCACGACTGATGAGGAACTGACACTGAACGGATATCAACCATCAGATAACTGTACTGGAACTGTCGACTTGTTTCAGTGTGCTCATAACTTTAACAAAACGTATTCCAGCGTTTTTAGCAGATTTTCCGTACGTCAGGCAGATGCTGGTCTAAATCATCAAGGTCTGACAGGAGCTTGAATTCCATCTTTCCACAAACTCTGATTCTGGTTTCTGACTTTTCAGATGAGAACCCGTTAGATATCGCTGACAAAGCCCCGGAACCGGAGGAGAAAGAAGGAGAACAGAAAGATGGAGAGGAAGAGGAGCCGGGAGACACTGAGATGGAGGAGAACCCCAGAGAGGAGGAGCCACAGACTGAGGAGGAGGAGGAGAAAGGACAGGAGAAGGTATCAGGAGAGGAGGAGGCTGCTGATGAGGAGGAAGAAAAGGAGGGGGAGGAGGATAAGGAGGGACGGGAAGAAAGAGAGGAGGCAACTGCACCGAAGGACGGCGGAGATAAAGCAAAGGTCTGGATGTGAACGGATGTTTGTGAATCTGTAAAGATCACAGGAACCGTTAACTCAGACGCTTCTGCTCCATCAGGCGGAACAGGAGGAGGAGGAGGAAGGGGACGACGAGGAGCCTGCTTCTGCTGAGAGGAAGGAGCACAGCGCGGACGGTCAGACTGGAGAGGAGAACATTCAGAGCGAGGCGGCGGTGGAGCTGGCGGGGGCGGCTTCAGAGAGAGACCAGGCCAAGGAGGTAACGGAGGATCCAGGTCTGTGGCTTTGGTTTCCCTCCTGGATGATTACTGACTGCTCCCCCCCACCCCCTCTAGGAGCATGGCAGTGGAGCGGCTGACGCCAGCCAATCAGAGGGCCACCAGTCCAAGCTGACGGCCAGGATGGCCTCACAGACACAGACTCGGAGCAAGACGCAGGTACGGCTGCTGCGGCGCTTCTCGTTAGTTCACCTTTCAGTTCTTTTCCTCTGAAACGATCTTGTCACGCCGTCCCTTCTCAGAGCTACAAGAGGAAACCCGGCCGAGCAGATAAGGAACGGTCCACGGGCGACTACAACGAGCGCGTCAGCAAGCGCCTGCGTACGGTGGAGGGCAGCCAGGAGCGCACGGAGAACAGGCAGACCGAAGGCCAGCAGGAGTCTGAGCTGTACGAACACATCAAAGATGGAGAGGCGGCGTACGACGCGCAGACTTACGGTCAGTGGTCTGCCTCACTGCCGGCGTCCTGATCCACGCCGCCCGCCTCCGATACCCAATAACCGCTCTGATAACCGCTTTCAGATGTCGCCAGTGCGGAGCAAGAAAAGGCAGCAGGACCTCAGAGGGACCAGGAGGAGGAGGATGTCGCCATGGAAACGGAGGACCAAGAGGAACAGCTGAAATCTGCCGACGTAGAGGAGCTGAAGCCTGACCGCCTGGACGCTGCCAAGTTCTCCCAGAAAGGTTTCTGTTGTTCTTATTTTTCATTGGTGGCTGCGTCTCCCTCCAGTAACCCGCTTCTACCTCCTTATTGGTCTGCAGGTGTGGAGGGCGGAGAAATGGAGGCGCAGCAGCAGGATGAGGAAGACGAGAGGCCGAAGGACCGACATCAACCCGTAGAGGAGGAGCGAGCTGAAAGAGGCAGAGAATCCAGCATCCATACTGTTCCTGAGCTCCTGCTGCACCCCGTGCAGGTAGGATGAGGCCCGGGTTTGAAACGGCGTCCGTCCAACAGGCTGAGCCTCTAACGGCCGATTTTCCTCCTGCAGAAACCAGAGCGAGACCCGGAGGAGCTGAGGAGGGAGATGGAGCTGCAGCTGGAGTCCTGGAGGAGACTAGCTCCGGGTTCTCAGGAGGAGGTGAGTTGAGTGTGATCCTGGAGAGGATGTGATGTCAGACTGGACCCTGATGTCGTGCTTG
This sequence comes from Cyprinodon brontotheroides, assembly GCA_018398635.1. NCBI lineage: Eukaryota > Metazoa > Chordata > Actinopteri > Cyprinodontiformes > Cyprinodontidae > Cyprinodon > Cyprinodon brontotheroides. The sequence continues at coordinate 31,059,061 of JAGKQL010000007.1, forward strand.
TTCCCAGGAGGCAGCAGCAGCCTCCATGTGGCTCCGGTACCAGACCCTGACCTCGGCTCTGTCGCAGCAGCTCTGCGAGCAGCTCCGCCTCATCCTGGAACCCACGCAGGCCGCCAAGCTCAGGTCAGACCTCAGACAGCCGCTTCACATTAACGTGCCCCACCCCCACCGATGATGATTATGTGTGTGTGGCCTCTCCTCAGGGGGGATTACCGCACAGGGAAGCGTCTGAACATGCGGAAGGTCATCCCGTACATCGCCAGCCAGTTCCGCAAAGACAAGATCTGGCTGAGAAGGACCAAGCCCAGCAAGAGAGAGTACCAGATCTGTCTGGCAGTGGACGACTCCTCCAGCATGGTGGACAACCACTCCAAGCAGGTAGGAGGCCTGAGGAGGGGGCTGAAGGGAGGGGGGTGCAGTAACCTCTGAAACATCTTAGTCATGGAAACCCATTCAGTTCTTCTTGTAACGGATCCTCTCCTCTCCTACAGCTGGCGTTTGAGTCGCTGTCTGTGATCATCAACGCTCTCACCCTGCTGGAGGTGGGACAGGTGTCTGTGTGCAGGTGACTCCACAGCTTCTGCCTTTTTAAGCTGCTGCATTCACTCAGAAATGATGTGATATTAGCCTAGTCAGGATGATAAATCATTCAGAGTGTAACTTGTTGTTTCTAGTTTTGGCGAGCAGATGCAGCTCCTGCATCCTTTCCAGCAGCAGTTTAACGACGAGTCCGGCGCGCGAATTCTCCGCCTCTGTCAGTTCCAGCAGAAGAAGACCAGGATCGCACAGGTGGGAGTTCATCCTGAAACCCTGCTGTCTGGGCTGAAGGCCGCAGAGGTCAACCCTCAGCCACGGAGGTTGGAGGTCAACCCCTGGCCGCGGGGCTCGACCCCCGGTGGCAGAGGTTGACCTCTGGCCACAGGGCTCGACCTCTGGCCGCGAGACTCGACCCCCAGTGGCAGTAGTCGACCTCTGGCCGCGAGACTCGACCCCCGGTGGCAGTAGTCGACCTCTGGCCACAGAGCTCGACCTCTGGCCGCAAGACTCGACCCCTAGCAGCAGAGGTTGACCTCTGGTCGCGGGGCTCGACCTCTGGCCGCGAGACTCGACCCCCAGTGGCAGTAGTCGACCTCTGGCCGCGAGACTCGACCCCCAGTGGCAGTAGTCGACCTCTGGCGCGAGACTCGACCCCCGGTGGCAGAGGTCGACCTCTGGCCGCGAGACTGGACCCCCAGTGGCAGTAGTCGACCTCTGGCCGCGAGACTCGACCCCCGGTGGCAGAGGTCGACCTCTGGCCGCGAGACTCGACCCCCAGTGGCAGTAGTCGACCTCTGGCCGCGAGACTCGACCCCTAGCAGAAGAGGTTGACCTCTGGTTGCGGGGCTCGACCTCTGGCCGCGAGACTCGACCCCCAGTGGCAGAGGTCGACCTCTGGCCGCGAGACTTGACCCCCAGTGGCAGTAGTCGACCTCTGGCCGCGAGACTCGACCCCCGGTGGCAGAGGTCGACCTCTGGCCGCGAGACTTGACCCCCAGTGGCAGTAGTCGACCTCTGGCCGCGAGACTCGACCCCCGGTGGCAGAGGTCGACCTCTGGCCGCGAGACTTGACCCCCAGTGGCAGTAGTCGACCTCTGGCCGCGAGACTCGACCCCTGGCAACAGAGGTTGACCCCTAGCAGCAGAGCTTGACCTCTGGCTGCGGGGCTTGACCCCTAACAGCAGAGCTTGACCTCTGGTCACGGGGCTCGACCTCTGGCTGCGAGACTCGACCCCTGGCAGCAGAGGTTGACCTCTGGCAGCGGGGCTTGACCCCTAGCAGCAGAGGTTGACCTCTGGCCGCGGGGCTTGACCCCTAGCAGCAGAGGTTGACCTCTGGCCTCGGGGCTTGACCCCTAGCAGCAGAGGTTGACCTCTGGTCGCGGGGCTCGACCTCTGTCTGCTGACTTCTGGTTAAACTTTCATCAGTCTAACAGTCTTCTCTTTCTCTAACCCAGTTTCTGGAGACGTCAACGAAAATGTTTCTGTCGGCCCGGCAGCACATCCCAGGATCCATAACCTCTGGTGAGACCAGCATTCTGCATCCTGACCTCCTGTTTCTTTACCCTAGAGCCGCCCCTCCTAGAGCCCCATGGCATCTTTTATGTAGAAGGTCCTGAGTTTTGGAGCCTTTGTCAGTTTCCCTGATGTTGCTGACAATAGATGGAATGATTAAGGACCATGGACAGCTCCCACAGGAGACCAGTCTGTGCCCAGTACCCCGGATAGAACTTCTATAGAACCATGGCACCTAGATTTACTCATTATATTGATGATGAATATTGTTAATGATGAGAGCAACGTTAGTGATAATGGTAATAATACATCTTAATAGCAATAATGAAAATTTTTACGATAACACAAAAATAGCGATAATGATCATAATAGTTGATCATAAAAAGTGTTATTAAATGATAATGGTATTGATACTGGTAAGTATAAATAATGATATAATAATAAAATGAATCTTTTTATTAATGATGATGAATAACGGAATCTGATAAAGGTGGGTTTGTGGACCGCCGCTCTGTGTCAGACTGGGTATTTAGGTTCAGAACCTTCCAATGTTGTTTATCTTTTTGACCTTCTTTCCTCCTGTGACCGTCTCTCCCTCAGAGACGGCCCAGCTGCTGCTCATCGTGTCCGACGGCAGGGGGCTGTTCCTGGAGGGCAAGGAGCGCGTGATGGCAGCCGTGCAGGCGGCGCGCACCGCCAACATCTTTGTGATCTTCGTGGCGCTGGACAACCCAAACACTCGGGTAAGGCGGAGACCGCTTTGCTCCATCTCTACCTGTAGCTCTGCGTTTAACTCTCTGTTTGGTGCAGGACTCCATCCTGGACATCAAGGTTCCCGTTTTCAAAGGACCTGGAGAGTTACCAGAGATCCGCTCATACATGGAGGAGTTCCCCTTCCCTTTCTATGTCATCCTGCGAGACGTCAACACCTTGCCGGAGACCCTGAGCGACGCACTCAGGCAGTGGTTTGAACTCATCACCGCTGCTGACCAATAAACAGTTGAGGAGCTTCATCCTCAGGAGGAAGATCGGATCTGCTGCTGCTTCAGGAAACTTTCCTTTTGTGCCTTTAATGGGAGGTTTTCCAGCACTTTGACTAACAGACCAACATCAGGCAACATCAACGACTTTTCTGAAGGACATGATGTTCTAGAGGGCGACTAATAATGTGCCTTGGAGAAGCCAGCAGGGTGAAAGCCCTGTCAGGATCTCCACCTACAGTCATTATTTCCATGTTTGGTTCAGCTGCTGTCGACACGGAAAGCCTCACAACACGTGTAGGAAACTTTTTAATGTGAACATGAGCAGAAATGAGCAGTTATGTCATCTTTACCTGCTGCTGTGAATAATGAAAATAATTTACGGTTGTTCCACAGAGAGAAAGAAAACGCTTCTTCTCCTTCTTGACAGATTGCAACCATTTGTTTAACCAATGATAATAAAGATCTATGGCTCAGATTTTTTATTGTTTAAGATAGGCTCTGTCTCTACACCTTGCAGGTTTCTCTCTCCAGTTTTTTTTTTTTCCTCAGATCAGAGAAGTTACTTAGAGTTACAAAAGGCAGCTGCTTACCATCCGGGCTCACATCTCAGGAAGTGGACGTGAATCACAGTTAGAAAAGTATTTTATTCATCTCCAGTCTGCCACATCATCACATTTTACATGTTTGTAAATGAGGAGACATCCATGGCTGCAGCCTTATCACAATATTACTCTTTGTTCTTAGTGGAAGGACACCGCTCTCATTCTATTCCCACATCTTTGCCACATACAGAATGAAGACTGTTGAAAACATCAGTTCTAACACGCAACAGGCAGCTGATGTTAAGGTGTAATAAACTCACACATCATCAGTGATAATTATTCTGTTATATAATGATAATTTAAACTACATTTCCCTGATCAGCAGGCGCTGCACAGCAGTGATCCTGATCCCGTCACTGATCGCTGCGAAAAGGACGTGGTTATAGCAGAAATCCAGTCTGATGAAAAATGGTATAAATGTAGATCAGTGCATCTCATTTCTGATCAAATCAGGGGATACAATTTAAAGTTTTGGTTGAGCTTATAGATTAATAGACATTTGATTTCAGGTTGGATATTTAGACAATAAAAGTAAGCCTTGGACCATCACAGTACTGCTGAAAGGACAGGATCCACACTGGATCCATTATTAGCAGGTATATTTGAAAACTGGGAGAGTTGAGGCACCTTCTAGGCCAAAATAAAAAAAAACAATCCACTGGACTTTGTTTCCAAGTTTGAAGATGTGTTTCTCTTCCATCCAGGAAGCTTTTTCAATTAAAAATGTCAGAAATAGCGTTGAGTTCCAGGTTTTATACAGTAGCCCAACAAATCCTTGTTTTAGTTTAGAAAACATGCAAATTGAAGCGGGTCCCACCCTTTTGGAATGGGGGGTGGGGATTTGGCTTCTTTGTTAGCCTGCAATGCCCCATACCTGTCTATGTCTCTGAGAAAGGGGTTGTTAAAGGGGTGTTGGCCTGGCCCAATAGGCGAGGTGATTTGGTCCCCTCTACTATGGGGGGTTGGGGTTGCATACATGATAAGCGGGGAAGGAATCAACTTAATTGCTGCATTGTAGGTTTTTGAAAGCTGAAATGAGTCCACCCCCTCTATTAAAGGTTGGTTTTCTTTCTTAACAAAGATGGCTTCCTTCACGCCCCTCTCAAACCACCTGTCTTCTTTGTCCAAAAATGTGAACATGCTGGTCCTCAAAAGAATATCCTTTGTCCATAAGGACATTGGGCCATGCTTTTAGGTCAACTTTTGTGTCATAAACAGTACTTGAGTTAAGGGGGGGTTACATTCCTCTTCTTAAATGACCACCCCCTCATACCATCCACTGTGACATTTATTACTGAATCTGTAAAATCTCTACTTTATATTAACAGTAATGGCAATAATATTGCCTTTTTAACATTTGGTGGGCTGTGGGCTTACGAGTAGCCTGAGCAAAATAAATAAAATCAAAGTGTCCTAGCACTTGATATAAGCTGATCCCAGAGGGAAATGAAACCCTAACTATGTAGGGGCAGTGATAGCCATGCTAACTGTGTAGGGACAG
>JAGKQL010000007.1:31068175-31133593 GCA_018398635.1 Cyprinodon brontotheroides
CAAACAGTATGTGGACAGAATCTCTCCATCCAGACTTTTAAGGAAAATAAATATAATGAAAACAAAGGCTTTAAATCCTGTGAGCAAAATGTCATATGTGGAACTATTTCAGCCAATATTGAGGATTTAACAGAACAGTGAATTCTGACTGAGAGACCCGATGATCTGCAGCTTTCTGGTGGATTCCTCCACCTGATGTGGTTTAAAACCTAGCAGCCATTCCAGCCTCCATCACCTTCTGCTTACAGTTAAACCCCAAATATTCCCATTATCTGGTTAATTTAGTCTGAAAGTTGAATTTAAGCCACAGATCTGTGAAACTAGACTAACATCTCTAACTGAACCATATAAACAGAGTAAAAACTAGTGATGTTAATGAGGCATCTATAAGCCAAACTATTGATACTGTCTGACAGAATACTGACACCTGCTGGACATTTAAAGACACTACAGGCAGCTGATTGGACTAAACTGATTTGATGACCTAGAACAATGATATCATTGAAGTTATTGGATGTTATATTGTATTATTTCATATATATGTTCAAATTAAAAATATATCTTTGACATTTTTAGATGCAGCCAATAAATAATGTAAACATTTATCATAGGGTGAAAATTTAAGGGAAATATGAATGAGGATGCTTGTGGACTAGGATTTTAAATCCTAAGTACAGTAAAAACAATAAATCACCTACAAGTCAGTTTGAATTTAAATTGAATTCAGATAGTTGAGTGATAACTGAGAGGGAAATGATGACACAACGAGAGATGAAAATAAAAATGCAGCGGCTTAAAACGTTCCTGTTCCTTTTGGGCTCCAAAATTCTGGATCATTTAAAAAAAAAAGCAAAAGATTCGACTTTTTTTGTAGCAGGGGCATCATGGTGACAGATCTGTTTTTAAACACAGTTTAGTGAGTCCCCAGAAACCCAAAATATTCACATTATCTGGTAAATTTATTCTGAAAGTTGAATTTAAGCCACAAATCTATGATTAGAAATAACACCAACATCTCTAACTAAACCATATAAACAGAGTAAAAACTTTATAGGTGAAGGAATGAGTCCTTCAGTGGGTTTTAGGGCAGATCAGGTTTAAACACTGGAAAAACGACCTACAAATAAGTTAAAATTTCTTAAATAAGGTGTATTTAACCTTAATTTGAGCAGGTAAATGAGATGGTTTGCCAGTGGAATGAGTATTTTTACTCCTAAAATAAGATAATTAGATAATATGCACTTGAAATGAGACAATGTAATTGTGTTTTCTTATTTTAAGTGTAAATTGTTTTGTTCCATTGGCAAAATGTGTCTCTTACCTCCTCAATTCAAGAACAAATACCTTTATATTAAGAAAAAATGACTTGTCTAGATTTTTTCCAGTGAACTTCTTCACCTGGAAGCTGAGCTTCTGCTGAACACCCAGGATGACTGACGGACCTGAACAGGCGTTCTGTCAGCCCGGCATACAGCGTCAGCCCGGCATACCCTTAGTAATGCGCATGATCATTACTAGCGGTTATCAGACCCATTGAATGGCTTCACATTGCACCAGTAGGCTGTTATCACTGAATGATTCCTAACCCTAAAGTTATTCACTTTCTACCGGGGAATTTATTAATCCATTGATGTTTAATCTGAAAATAATTTCATTAGTTCTTCATGTACTGTAAATATAACTACATAAAAATAAAATGATGGGCATTCCACTCATAATACAAACCAAAAACAAATCTCATATCTTGTCAACATAGCCGTAGAATCCTCTCCCTAAGATATTAAATTTTCTGTGAATTAAAGTAGATTATTCTTTGATAAGATCCTCGTCAAATGAACACGCTATGTTTGTTTTTAATGTGTGTCGTTTAGCTAGTGAAGGACTTTTTTTTGTTGTTTTATGCACAAAACTATGACAAAAACCCAACTTAACTAACTTGGAAAGTAAAACAGCATGACTGGCTGTAATGAGAGCGGAGACAGAGGATACTCTAGGTCAGAGGTCACGGATTAGAGGACCGGGGTCTGGATCTGGACCCAACCTGATTTAAAACATTTATAAATTACAGCATGTTGTTCAATGACAGTGTCTAACTTCACTTGCGCCGTTTCTCCTGTTAATACGGTAAAGCCCTCCAGAGCGTTCGGCTCCAGGCTGCACGTGATCTAAATGATCCAATGAGCTGCTGTCAGTCTGGGTTGCTGCTGCTGCTACTTTTAGACACAACAGGGCAAACCTGTGGCAAGCGAGGCGGGGGAAGAAGGAGATGATGAGAAAAAGAGAGAGAAAGTGAGGACTATGGAAGAACTGTGGTGAACTGGTGAAAGAGAAGTCGCCCCTGGGCGTGCTCAAAGATGACCCTGCACATTTAGAGGATGTTTGTCCAACCAGCTGCTGTGAAGCAGGATTCTCCACCATGAACAGAATCAACAATAAATCTGGATCCAGGCTTAAAATGAGCACCTTGATTCAATTCTATTCAGTTTATTTCTATAGCTCCGATTCACATCATGTCATCTCAGGTCACTTTCCAGTTCACCAGATCATCCAGTCAGATTGAGTAGAAAAAGAAAGAAAATAACAAACGATCAGTTCAGGTGTTTGATAAAATATGGGAATCAGATAAATTGTCTATAAACCAAACTGAACGATTGTTGTTCTCTACTTAAAAAACACTTTATATTTTAAAATGGAAACATGTTCTATTTTTTATATTTATTTAAAAATTCAATGTATAACGTGGATGCATAAAAACCTCATCTTATTTCAGTTTTAAACTCTGCTTAAAGTAACAGATTATAATTAAAAATGCCTCCAAACCTTTACTGGTTGATATTTTTTTTTTTAAATCTATGTAATGCGTCTTACTAAAGGTATGCTGGCCTGACGCGGTATGCTGAGCTGACAGGACTTCGATGATGTCATCCTGTAATCAGCTCATTGTTCTGACTTGCTTTGCACTGACTGATGTTCTCTGATTATCTCAGGACGCCATCCGCATGATGATAACACAGGCCAGCAACCACCTGGAGGAGCTGCAGAAATCTCTGGCGCTGGCTAGAAGCTGACGTCCCCCCCCCACACCCACACCGCTGACCACTGTTCTGGACTTTTCTTCAGCAGTCAGGATCTGGGACAGTGATCAGGATCCTGATCCACCATGCTGTGTTTGATGTAAATAAAGGAACTCATCACTCAGAGGTTATGCTGGTTTTTATAACAAAAATATTTTTTCTGACATCAGAGTGAAGAAATCAAATCAAAGGAAGAGAAATAAAAGAGCAGAAAGTAACACTGAAGCTGTTCTTCATGCAGCACATTCAGTACAAACACTGAGCTCAGCTTTTTTTTCACATGTTCAACAGAAGAGCCTCTGATGCGATGACATCACTGCCGCCGCTCAGCGCAGCTTCTATCTTTACTGACCATCAAACCTCAGAAGGTTTGCTTTCATGTCCACATTAAAAAAAAAAAAAAAACAGTAAAAACTGCTGAACTCCCCCGATCAACTCTGTGCTACCAAGGGTTTTCATTTCTGATCGGTGGAAATGCTTCTTATTTTACACATTTAAACTGTAACCAAAACATCTGATGCCCTTTAATGACAGGATCTCGCCTAAAATGAAGAGCTTTAACTTTTTTATCAAAACCAGGAAATTTTACAAAAACAATACATCCACAGAGCATAAACTGATAAAAAAAAAGTTTTATACATTTTAATGGGTCTAAAAACGATAACTTGTGGTTCGGAGGCCAACTATGGAAGAAAAACAGTCTCATTGGAATCTGCCTATTTGTTTACACATAGAAACAAATAGCGCTCCAATAGAAAATTCAAGCGCCATAAAAACTAAAAGCATCAGGAGCTCACATGACGTTAAGGATTTTCTGCTGCATAAAGTGATGTTTAAGAAGCTAAAAGGCAGTTTATCCCTGCTGACATGGCAGCACGTCACCACCGTTATCAGAAATCTCCACTTTGGACGGAGGGTTTAGAAATAATAATTTTCTGTGATTAAAAATTGAGTTTTGGTGAAAACGAGAGACCAAACCGCAGGGAAATATCTGCATTAACTTTTTAAAAATGTTTCCTAGTGACCCTAATCCTCCAGATTCCAATGGGACTGCTTTTCTTCCTTTGCCAACATGGATTCTTCCCCAATAAAATCATCCTGTCAGATGCAGCTCAGCTGTTACCAGATCCAAGGCGTTCCGTGATGAACGGGAGAAATTTTCATCTCAGCATCACGTTTCTATAGATTCAAGCCAAAGCCATAGATTGGGAACCAAAGTGACGGCGTTGTTTAAGGACGCCGCTGTAACATAGATCAGATCAGGCAGAGAGCTGAAGCACCTGCAGCTGGAAGGAGTATCAGAAATAAATCAGGATTCCCTTTTCTAAACAATCTCATTTCCATCCTTTCTTCTATCTACTAAAGAACTCCATCATAAATAATAGAACAGCAGTACCTTCATGTTTCCTTTCTATCGTCTAACAGGGAGCAGGTTTAACCCTTTATACGGCAAGCTAGCATTTTTGATCACTTACGGTGAGGTCTAGAAGCACTAGATCTATATCCAGCCATTCAGCAAAGATACAGCTGTACGGCTCTACATCTTATTTTGGCATTTGAATAATTAGATGAGCCCTTGGATACAGAATAGGATTAGGGCTACTGGAAATTAAGTTTGGGAATTTTTAAAAGTTAAGTCAAGAAAAAAAAAGGTAAAAAGTCAAAGTTCAAAAGTTAATAAGCCTACCGTTAACAATTATATTTCGGTTTATAAATTAAAAAATACTGACAGGTCCTCCTCAAAATAGCATATTGTGATAAAGTGTCATTATTTTCCAACTCTGAAGACATTCACATATTTTAGATTCAATGCACACTAACTGAAATATTTCAGGTCTTTTATTGTCTTAATATGAACTGATTTTGGCATCCATTCTTCATGGTAAAACATTCAAACTATTCTTATCTAAAAAAATTCAGAAATATTTCATCCGACACTAAACTCAAAAGAAAAGGCAGAACCCTTTTCTTTTATTGGTACAAAAAAGGTCAACCTTCAAATGATTAGAGTTTCAGTTATGAAACCAATACTTGGTGGGGAATCCTGACAGCTAGAAATGACTGCTAGCAGTGCAGCCGTGGCCATGGAGGCAATAGAGCCTGTGTTTTCTGCTGAGGTGTCATGGAGGCTCCAGGATGCTTCAAATAGCGTTTAGCCTTTAACTCATCCAAAGTGTTGGGTCTTGCCTAATTTCAACTTTCTCTTCACCAATATCCCACAGATCCCTCTACTGGGGTTCAGTGCTGCACATCTGAGCCTTCAGTGAAGCCCATCTACATTAAGATCCAGTGGTTTTGAGATTGTGAGTCAGGTGCAGAGATTGGTGTCTGAAAAATGAGATCTTCAGTCTCCATAAAGAGATTTAAGTCAGAATGGAGAGCATGAAGTTCTCCAAAACCTCCTGATAACTGCATTGACCCTGCCCTTGATTAAAACCCAGTGGACCAACACCAGCAGTCTGACATGGGGCCCCAGACCATCACTGACTGTGGGGACTTGACACTGGACTTCTGGCATTTTGGCAGATTTCAGAGATCCCCAGTCTTCCTCCAGACTCTGGCACCTTGGTTTCTGAGATGATAAATCAGAACTGAGAGACCAGTCCAGTGCTGCTTCTCTGTAAAGTCAGAGGTCAGGCTTTTCTGCCAGCTGTTTCTGAAGATTCTAAAGTGGTTTGACCTGGGGAATGCGGCACCTGTAGCCCATTTCCTGCTTCAATATCTTTATGTTTCTACTGTCCATGATGTTCCAGTCCACTGCTTCCACAGGTCCAGAAAAAAGTTAAAAAGTTAATTGGCCCTTGTTAACAATCTTATATTAGGGTCCGGGTCACCTAAAACATGGTTGTGCCAGTTTCAGCCATTAATGCTTCCCACAGAGGTGCCTTGGACCAGGAGCATGTTTTTCTGGGACTCAGCCTATTTTTTCAGAAATTTCTTCTGTGTCATAGCACTCTTCGCTGAGGGTATCAGTGATGGGCCTTCTGGACAGCAGGCAGGTCTTGGCAGTCTATTGACATGATTGGGGTTCTGAGTGATGAACCAGGCTCAGAGTTTATAAAGGCCTCAGTGAATCTAATTGCAGGTGTTTAGAAGTTAATTTGCTGCCATCAGTAAATCCCGTCGACAGGCTGCAGCCGTGACCAGAACTCCTCGTTTTTCAGCCACTTATGCTATATTTTGTGAGATCTCTAATTTTGGGTCCGCCACCAGCTGGATGCCAAAAGCATACTGTATTAAGATCAATAAAAGACCTGAACTATTTCAGTTAGTGTGCAATGAATCTGACCAAATATATGAATCTTCAAGTTATATCATTACATTATGGAAAATAATTAACTTTATCACAATATGCTAATATTCTGATCTAAGGACCTATAAGGTCCAGTATCATCATTAATGCCTCTAAGGTAATGTTGGAGCAAAAAAAAATGATTTTTCTTTCACTCTCTGAATCACTTTTGTTATTTTTTTATATATACTATTTGCTGGCAAGTTGGTGTTTCTTAATATTACTTTGAAAGCCCTATATAGGGTATTTTCCTGGATTCCAATAACACTCCAGTTTCAAAGTATTTCACTGAGTGCCCCTATAAAGGGTTAAACACAAATGTTCCCTCATCATCATCAGGCGCGTTACCATCACGGCTGTTTCCAGCTCCTCCTCATCCTCTGTTATAAAGACCTCATAGCTTATCGGTTGGACGCAGCAGGCAGACAGATAACTTCTAACAGCAGCTATTTTCATGAAGAACTGAAGGTTTTCCCTACAACAGCACAGAAAGAAAGACGGACTGAGAGGCTTGGAAGCGGCGCAGCGTTAGCAGGCGTCGTGCCGACTCATCCTCAGCGCTCGAAGCTCATCTTCCAGATGTGCGATCCTCTGGATCAGAGCAGCTTTGTCTGCCTGCGCCCTCTGGTCGGCCTGCCAGCGCGCCTCCTGCACCTTCCTCTCATACCAGCGCTCCATCTGGACGGACACCGCCTCGAAGAAGTACTGGGTCACCTCCACGGCGTGCATTTTGTCCCTCTCCTGATCGAAGGACGGCTCACTGGGCTGCTCTCCAGACTCTGCCTCAGTCCTGATCCCTGCGGCTCCTCTGGACCCAGTCCTGCCATGGGAGCGCCTCTCATGGTGCCTGACTCTGTCACGGCGCCCTGCGGCCGGAGAAAGGCTGCTGGCTCTATGCCTCTGTCGCTTAGTGTCCACCAGCTCAACTTTCTTCCTCTGAGTGTCGGGAGAGACCACAGGGCGCTCCTTTGGCCGGACCACCTGGACAGACGACTGAGCTGCTGCTGCTGCTGCCTCCGTCTTCTGATCCTTCTCACCATCTGTTAGGAGTTCAACAGAACTGGTTTAGTGAGCAGCAGAAATCCTTCACAGTGAATCAGTGTGAGCAGCAAGACAGCTGGTCATCATCGCTGCCCTTCAATTCTATTCAGTTTATTTCTATAGCACTAATTCACATCATGTCATCTCAAGGCTCTTTCCAGTTCACCAGATCATCCAGTCAGATTGATTCAAAGTTTTCTATCTAAGGGAAAACCAGCTGATTGCATCGACTCCATGACTCTTCAGCAATCCCTCACACTAAGCATGCTTGTAGCGACAGTGCTGCAGGAAAAACTCCCTTTGAACAGGAAGAAACCTCCAGCAGAACCAGACTCAGTGTGAGCTCTGAGTCTAAAAAAAAAGACTCAGCAGAAGTTTCTAAAAGAGCCAAACTGCATCTCAGGATTTACACTGCAAAAATTATCTAGAAATAAGAACAAACAGCTTAAATTAAGCATGTTAAGCCTTAATTTGAGCAGGTAAATAAGATGATGCTTGAAATGGAGACAACACCCAAGATGTGGGTTGCAGACACCACTGTGTACGAATTACTATAGAGGACAGAGATCACCAGCACCAGGGGGGCATCAGGGGCCACATGAGGCACTAGGGGGCCCACAGGGGCCACATGAGGCACCCACAAGCCTTTTTTATTATACACTGCAAAAACTGATCTAAAAGAAGTAAAATTGTGTTTAAAAAAGAGCATTTTCTCTTCATCTGAGCAGGTAAAGAACTGGATCCACTAATGGAGCCAGATTTCTGGCTCCTAAACTTAGAAAACTAGATATTATACGATTGAAATAAGATGGAGTTGCTTTTTAGTTTACTTTTTTTTTTTCATTGTCAAATTTCACTTAACTACTCAAAACAAAGAAAAGTAAACTTATATTTCATTTTTGCCACGTTTTATTGTCCTTTGCTTTTGATCTGGACTACATCTGTATTTATACAGATAAAAAAAACAACAATAAATCTTTTTATTAACATTAAGTTTTAAGTAAAGGACTCTGAATAGAACAGCTCTGAGATGGTTTCTGAGCTTCTGGTTCAGCGGTGATGTCAGGGAGGATATTAAACGTTTCCTCCATCATGTCTCTATATCCATCATTTATCTGCCAAACTGAACAAACTCTTCCTTTATGCTGAAACTACAGGCAGCTGCTGGGGGGTTACAGACATAAAACTACAGAGGGCTGCTTCCAGTAATCATTTTGCACTTCCTTTAATCTGGTCATTATTTTTTCAATTAAGTCATTAATAATCGGATAGCCAAAGATTCTTTAAAAAAGACTTTTTACTGAAATAAACCAAGTGAAACTAAAACTTTTCCACTATAGGGCAGATTGAAAGACAGAACTTTTTTTTCGTTTATTTGATAGGGACAAGTATGTTTCATGAATCATGTCACACACTACAACATTTTAGCTAAGGCTAATTCTCAATGCCTGTCCCCAGTTAGGCTTTTACACAAAACACAGTGACTGCACACAGGAAACAACAGAACAAATTACACACTAAAACATCACAGAAATAAAAATCACAAAAATATTGGGAAAGTAATTAAAGAAGGTGCAAACAAGGAGGAAAAGGTGCATTAAGAATAAACAAGCAGGCGCTGTATATACAGTATATACTGCAGAGATGATTCCCAGGAGGAGAAGATCTCAGCAGCTGCAGGTCTGCACAGGGATGGACTTCCATGATGTCAGGGGACAGATGGCGGTGAAGCTGAGAGAACAACCACAGGAGCTCCATCTCCTTAGTCAGCAGGTTGAAGGCAAGGCAGGTTTATTTTTACCACTTTATAGAACCATCAAAGGGATTTCCATGAATTAAACAATAAAATAGAAGTAAAGAGAAAAACAGAATAAAAACATGATAAAGGCAGGTAGGACACTGCAAAAAATTGAAATCTAAATAAGTCCTTTTTTCTTGAATTGAGGAGGTAATTGAGACACTTTTCCAATGGAACAAGAACAATTTACATTTAAAATAATAAAACACAATTGCACTGTCTTATTTGAAGTGAATATGATCTAATTATACTTATTTTAAGACTAAAAATACTCATTCCATTGGCAAATTATCTTATTTTACCTACTCAAAATAATGGTAAATACACTTCATTTAAGACATTTTTTCTAATTTTTAGATGGGTTTTGCAGTGTAAAGAGGAGTGTCTCATCTGGGAACACAGCAAAGGTCTTAAATTAAGCGTAGTTGTAAGGGAACTCAGCAGGAAAGGAAAGTGATCTGGGAGCAGAATGAGAGAGACATTTAGTTTCTAAACTATTCGGATACATTTTAGCAGCGTTGCAGGAGCGGCAGCTGGTCCAAACACACCGTCTGCTGTAGGCGGTGTACCGCAGCATCAGGGAACCCAATGAAAACTAATATTTATAGAATAAGATCATTTTAAGGGAAAAAAACTCAGATCATGTAATTTAGCTGCTATGAATCAGAGCAGATGAAATGATAGTTGTTAGCATTGTAGCCTCTAATGAGAGACCATCTGCCTGACAGCTGAAGCTTAGGGGGAACTGGGTCAGGCAGCAGAGCATGATGCACTCAGCTGGAAACATAGATAGAACCCCACTAACTGCTGGATTCAGGAACATGGCTTGGATTTTATCTCTGGCTGAAACTAAATATGAACCAAAGTCCCTCCTGATGAAACTGCTGTTTTACTTTAAGGTGTTAAAGCTCCTGTCAAACCATGACTAAGTTTAGATCAGCGTGTGCCTGATCGGCTGGGAAAATTTGGCAATAATGCTGGTGTATGTTGGATAAGTTATGGGCACGTTTTGTAAAAAGTTATGAGCACCATGAAACATCGATGAAACACGCTGAAACACGCTGAAAACAAGGGGTTCGGCTGCGAGGAAACCGTCAGTTCTCCTTCCAGACTTCATCTCCATCATAGGGTGAGCCAGAAGGTGATGGATCCTCCCTGCGCTTCACGCCCACCACCACCACACTTCCTAGCAGACATGATGCTCAATCTGCTGCCATCAAGAACTTTTTCTCTTTCTTTCTTTTTATTTATTTTTTATTTACTAATTTTTTTGGATGGCTGTAAACAGCAGCTAGGTTAATACTGCTATCAAATTGGCCAAATTACGTTGGTCGGCGCCTCCGGTTGCATCGCTGCCCCTCTCAGGACACCGGCTTATGCATCATTTTCTGGGCATTAGCTGCCATCCATTATGCAGAAGTTAGGCTGTCGTTGGACAGAGGTTCATACGCTGGATAAATCAGCACGGTGTGACAGGAGCCTAAACAGTCCATCTAAACTCTGTTGCAGACACAGACAGCAGCAGAGGGAGGTGCCGATTCCTCACCTGGAGAGTTCTCCACATGAACCACAAAGTACTGGTTGGTCCTGCTGGGTTCTGCTGCGCACGTCTCATGTTTGTGGAGCTCTGGGAGCTGGGAGCTGCAGCCGGGCTCGGCCGGCGGCGGTGGCGGTGCGGCGTCGCTGGCTCCATCAGCCTCACTCAGGATGTCGGCTAAAGAGGACGAGCGCTGCAGCCTGGTGCCAGAGTCTCCCGTGAAGTGGAGCTCCATGTTCTGCAGCTTGGACAGACACCAGCTCTTCAGCTCAGCCACCAGAGACGTCTGCTTAGAGAGAGAAGAGGACCTTTAGATGCTCCTTCTCTGGGCTCAATGTTCTGGGATTCTTTCAGTAGCAGCTCCTTATGTTCTGTTCTCTGCAGATGCTGGAGGAGGGGAACATTTAGTGCACCCATGCATGTGGAACCAGGAGGTTACCTGTCTCTTCTGGGCCTCCAGGCGCTCCTGCACGGCCCACTGCTCCATCCTCTGCAGACACTCGCTCTTCTCTGCAGAAACCCTCTCCAGCGTCATCTTATCCAGAGCTCTGATCTGAGGAGCAGCAGGACACATCCTGCTTTAGAGGTTTACATCAAACCTTTTCCTGACCTCATCACATTTCAGCGTTTTTCATTGGCGCCAATTCACATCATCTCATCTCAATGAACTTTCCAGTTCACCAGATCATCCAGTCAGACTGATTCAATCTATCTAAGGAAAACCAGCTGATTGCATCGACTCATCGACTCTTCATCAATCCCTCACACTAAGCATGCTTGTAGCGACAGTGGAGAGGAACAACTCCTTTTTAACAGGAAGAAACCTCCAACCATAGTCATATATTTACACAGTAATAGTGAGGAAAATGTAAAAAGTAACAGTTTGCATAGTTATTCAGCTCCTTCCAGTCAGTGTTTAGATGCTCCAATCACAGCGCTGTGTCGGTGGGTCAGTCCGGTACGTCAGGATCGAGGTCTGGGCTTTGACTGGGCGGCTCCAGAACCAGTACACAGTCCTTTCAAACCTATTCCTGTGTGGCTTCAACCGAATGTTCTGGATCATCATCTTTCTGGGAAATAAACCGTCTCCCAGCTGCTCTCCTCAGGATTTCAGTGTATTTGGCAGCATTTATTCTCCCTCTATCTTTACAGGCCATCCAACTACTGATCAGCATCCCCACAGCATGATGCTGCCACCTCCATGCTTTGGTGGGGATATTTGTTTGCTTTACTGTTGCAAAGCAAACAGGAAATCATGACAAAATTAAAGATCAATGGTTGCTGCAGGTAAAAAGAGGGAAAAAATGACTGTTTACTTCCAATGCATTGCAGTCTTTGTGTTTTAAAAGAATCACCCTCTCCACTTAAAAAAATGCACGTATGAGAGCGTGCACGAGCCCATTTCTCCTCGTGCACACTCTGTTTAAAAGCTGCTGTTCTCATAGCTCATACAAGCTTACTGTGTCCGCATACAGCGGGGAATTTATAGTGAACTCTGTTAACAGACGTTCGGACAAATGATCACTGCTTTTTGCTCCCTGTTGGTCATGTAACTCCTCCAACGCACGGTGCCTGCGCCATCTTTGTTATTAGTCATATTAGTTGCTCTCTGTGCAACATCTGGGATACATCAGCCTCTCTGAGGCCTTTCTTTTCTTCTCATGCACTTCGTACACACTTTTTCTCCTACGACCCTCGGCCATTTTCAAAAAACCGCGGTGAGAAAGTTGAGCTTCAATGACTGTCTGAAACCATAGCTCACCACAGATATACGCCTGAAAGTGAGCATGCGCAGAGAAAGGTAGCTAATGGGACGAGCAGGTAGGACGGCCTTAGGTAAACGTATCACCAGAATGATTGACAGTTAGGAGGACCAGTTATTGAGACGATCCACCCGGAAATAAAAGATCCTCATCTATAGTTTTATGGATTTTTTTTCATTTATTGTAAAAATGTAAACTTTAATATTTTTGTATGAGCAGAAACTTGTCCTGAACAGAATCCAGGTGTTCTGGGAACGGATCAGGTTTGGGTCGGGCCTCCCGGGCCATGCTCACCTGGTGTCTGCTCCTGCGGTCCAGCTGACCGAGCTTCCTGTTCATCCCATCCTCCACAGCATGGATCTCAGCCTTCATCTCCTCCTTGGTGGCCTCCAGCTGGTTCTCCAGTTTACTGAGGAGTGGATCACAGCGGCAGCCGTTCAGCGGAGCCTGCAGCAGAACCAGACTCAGCAGACCTGCTCGTCTGAGGTGCATCTAGAACAGCCTCTAAACACTGGATGATGGTTGGTCCTCAGGGACCAGCTGGGGTTCTTACCTGCATGATCTTGCCATCCTTCCCCCTGTAGAGCGTGTAAAGCTGATAAGCTTTATAGTTGTGAGGTGGAATGGATGCATGTGCTTTGTTTTTCCTCCTCTGAAGAGTTTCCAGGCGCCTGGTCTCTCTATGGCGAAGGGGTTCAGACAGCGAGGGCTGCAAAAGTAAACCTCAGTCACTTTAAAGGAAAAGTCCATTCATATTCACAATTCAAACTTCTGAAAGTTCTTTAAGTATGAACTTATTCCATCCTGTTCAATAAATGATCAGTGTTTTTAATTCAGATAAATTTTCATCTGAATGTGCTTTACTGGAGGCAACCATGTTTGTCAAAGAACTATACTATATTTGGGCAAAAATGGCCGCTCCCAGACTCGGTGATCGCAACAAAAGTAGTTTTGTTTTACTGATTAACGCTAAATTCATTAAATCACTGCAAACGTATTAGTTTTAGGTATAAATAATGATCCATTCATTATTCTTTGATGACCAGACGTTTCCTTTAATGATTCATCAATGGAGGAGTGACCGATCCCAGCCTCATTCGTCTCACCTTCTCTTTCTGCTTCCTGACCTTCTCTCCTCGGATGTTTGTCTCTGTCCCAGCAGGTTGCTGGCGAGCGGCGGGGTCGCTGCCTTGGGTTTGGTCTGCAGCCGACACGCTGTCCTGCAGGAAAACAGGAAGATTCAGCTGCAGGTTGATTGTTTGGAAATGTGAGGCTTTTTTTTCCCCTCATTCCTTCCATCCATGTCCTCATTTCATCAGCGGCTTTACTCACGTTACAGCTGAACATCTCATCTCTAGGCACCGATCGGGCGCGGCCCTCTGCTTTCAGTCTGTCTCTCCTCTTCCTCACGCTCCTTCCTCGCATGAAGCTCTGCACCTGGACACCGAGGCAGCGGAGTCCCATCAGGTCCCAGAGCTAAATAAAGACCTCAGCATTTTCTCAGAAACAGCTTCATTTCTCCCACTCCGTAGATGAATTAGTATGTTTGCTTCACCTGCTTTCAATTCTGTATCAATCTTATTCAAGGCACCTTTGCTTCCAGATTATTAATCAAGGAAATAATCATCAGATTAATCCAGAAGCAAAATAAACTTTAGTTGCAGTTCTAACTTCTATATTGACCCTTTAACACCTCAGAAAGTCGCTGCTAAACATCTGATCACCTGCTTTATATTCCTATTAAAACATCAGATTAGATGCTGGGATGTTCTGCTTGTGCCGTTCAGCTCGTCTGTGGGCTGAAAACGCTGAAAACATGAGGAAATGAAGCTGAATGTCTTGAACTAAACCACCAACGTTTGTAAACTATTAAAGAATTATTAAACAGAAATTTGAAATGTCTTGCGTCCAAAACAAGACATCAAAAACTAGTTTGTTTAACATCCACCTCATTTCAAGTAATCCTTGCCTTTTTGCATACCCAAATGGAAAACAAATAACCAGGGAACTGTTAAATTAAATTACATGTAAGATGCATCATTTGAAAGGTAACGCCTACTAGTTTCTGAAAATATTAATGAAAATATTGTGACTAAAACGCCGCCTGAACTTCATCAGTTGAAACATGACTCATTGTTTTATTTCTTCTCGAAAATAATAGGTATTATTTGAATAGCAGTAAAAAAGACATGCTTGAGAATAGGCATGTCTCACTGTATTACATTTATTCTGCATAATATCAGCAGTAAATGCAAACAATTTCAGACCTCTAAGTATAACTGTGGGACTTTTAACTTCTGGATTCACCAGCGTCTCCAAACCTCTCCAAATGGGCCAGATTCTGCCTAAGTTTGATTACTGCTTTTTCCTGAAAAATCAAATAATTCAAATATTTCTTCATTTTTCTAACTTTCCATCCAATTATCTGATCCAAGAATGGATCTGCCTGTGTGCCGTTTGCGCTCGGCAATAAATCCGCCCTGCACCATTAAAATTAGCCATGCTGACCCTTTTTTTAAAGGTAACTTCATCGCCTCTAGAGCCAAACATTGCATGTGGACCTAATCAATATCAGCCGCATTTTATGATGAATAATATGAGGGGAATCCTGCGTATAGATGGCGGCTGAGAGGGAGCGCTGGTGGCGCTTCGAGGGCTGTCCCGGCAGCAAATCTCGACAAAAATGGACGGGGACACTTTTGTTTTTTTTAGGCAACATACCAAACATCAACAGGAAAGGTTTGTGGAATCTGGGGTAATTAGCAAGACATTTAGCATTAGGTATAAAAATTAAACTTTTTTGATGGTAAAAAACAGAAGCTATGTGGCGATTTTCTCATCATGGAATATTTTTATTACAAATATGCTAGATTACTTTTTATCCGTGGACCCTTACGTATAAATGGAATATAAACAATCTAAGCTTGGATTTAAAAAACGGCCTCAGGATCGCTTCAAATGTAGGAAGTCGAAGTTTTATTCTAAATATTTTGATTTAACAAAACAAATGCTGCTATATATTTATTAGCTGTGCTTTGCTTTCTAAGGATGCATAACATGTCTAGAACTGGTGCTATTTTTAAGCATGCTGCCGTTTTTGATGTAAATATGCACAATCCTGCCTGACAGACCTCACCGCTGCTTCAGAGGCCTGCTGACACCAGGCTCTGATGGGTTTGCATGGTTCTTCTAACGGCTAAAGCTCTTTAATCGGTACTGGTGTAGAGTTTCATCTCCCATTTAGAAGATTTTTTTCTCTTTCAGCTCACTGGTCCTGGTTCACATTCCCTAATGCACTCATTTGTTTGCCAAACACCATTAAAATTCAAGAAGAACATCTAGAGTCTAACAGGAGGAGAGAACCGGGTCAGTGAAGCTTTCATTTCTCCAACGTTTGGCGTAATAATTGTTCTAAAAGCTGTAAATGAGCTCCTGCTACATTAGATGACATCTTTCCTCAGCAACTGCTGTCCCAGACCGACCCTCTCAGTGGCAGCTGTACCTGGGGAGCCTTGGTGAGGAGCAGAGCCACCTCTGGGTTGTTGTGATCCCTGGCCTGGTCCAAAGCCGTCTGACCCGCCTGAGGAAAAAACAGCAAAGTGTTCAGATGGGAGCCGTTCTGCACAAGTTAGAGTAGAGGATGCAGATGAACTGATAGCAGCAGGTTACAGGTAAACATCAGGAGCTTCTCCTGGAAGACCTCTGCTCGGTCTGCGAACCGTTACTCATCCCTGCTTCCATGGGGAGCAGGAGTTAAAGGTGCCATTAAGCATCTGCACTGCAAAACCTATCTAGAAATAAGTAGAATTATCTTAAAAGAAGTGTATTTAGCCTCAGCAGGTAAATAAGATGATCAGCCAATGGAAAGAGCATTTTTACTCTTAAAATAAGATAATTAGATAATATGCACTTGAAATAAGACAGTGTTTTTTCTTATTCTAAATGTAAATTGTCTTGTTCCAATGGCAAATTGTCTCACTTAGATCCTCAATTCAAGAACAAATGCACTTAATTTAAGAAAGATTTTGATTTTTTCGGGTGTGTGGGTGAAGGTTGACCTTCAGCAGGTCAGTCCTGCTGGAACAGCGCGAGTCAAAACAAGTTATGATGAGACTGCTGGTGGTGAAGATTTAGAAAAACAGGAATAAACGACCTTGGAGGGTTGATGCAGTTTATCAGAGGGACGAGCAGCAGGTTGGGGATAGTGAGGCTGGTTGTTTTATTATGAACTCTTCTAAAGGATCCTAACTAACAATGCATTTAAATAAAGGCTAAGCTGTTTCATTTAACAAAGTCACGATGTGCGTCACACATAAGCTACATTCACCCAGCTGCTTTAAGTGACCCAAATCCGATTTTTTTGTCCACATGCGACCTGGATCTGATCTTTACATCTGAACAACAGAAATCAGTTTCTTACCAATGCGACCCAGGCCACTTGGCTGTGTGGTCCTGAATCTGATATGAATCTGATCTTTTCAAATGCTACCTGTGTCTGAACGGCCAGGTCGCATTCATTAGACCTGAATGCCATTAGTAACCAACAAAGGTCACTATTCTGGGTATTGCTACGCAGAAGCGGCAAGAAAAACAACAAGCATGGTGGACGATGATGCGGAGAGCAGTATTTATGTTTAACCATATTGAAAAGATTGAGCTTATATGGTTGGAAAAGACCGCTGGATACGCTCCGGCACTGCCATCCATCTTTACTCCCATAAACACAGAGCACACTGGCCTGTGACATCATTGCGTCCACTAATGCGCATGCGGGACACTTGCGTTGTATGACTGCAGTTCACACAGGAGATCACATACAGGTCGCATATATTTAGAAATGTGAACAGCAACGCGAAAAAAATAAATAAATCGAATTTCACAAAACAAATTGGAATTGAGCATCAAAGCCTTAGATGCTGATAAAAAATTACTCTGGATGGAAAGATCCCAGAAACCATTATAGTAAAACAGCCTTTATCTGTGTTAAATTTATTGAAAAAATTGGTATTTTAGTTTACAGTTGAGCAAAATTCTTTCATCCTTCTGTATAATTTACGAACATCAGTTTGTTTATAACTTCAAATTTAAGTAAAATGAATTTTTTACCAAAATACTTTATTCCTACATGATTAGATATTGCTAATCATGCTTCAGTCCAATTGTTGGATGATCTTCCCATCTCTAATTTCAAGCATCATAATTTTCAGACGTGTTTTACTTGCATGTCTGTTTCTCAGATAGAAAGAAACCAGGATCTGATCTACTGTGTGCAATGAGCTGCAAAGGAAATGAAATGACACAAAAAAGAAAACATGATTCAATCTGATGAAACATAAGAAACACCCACATTGTTCTGAATGCGACTGTCTGCTCCGGCCTCCAGCAGCAGTCGTACCGTCTTCTTGTGGTTGAGGGCGGCTGCTACGTGTAGCGGAGTGTCCCCGACCTGCAGGACAAACACCACGTCACAGTGATCTGCAGGCCAACGTACCAATGAGAGCCTGAGGCTGCATGGTTCCTTTATAAAGGTGTTCCAGAAAAGTTACAAAAATATACTGGACTTTGTTTCCAAGTTTGAAGACGTTTTGGTTCCCATTCAGGAAGCCTTTTCAATTAAGACCCCCCTTTCAGAGACATAGACAGGTATGAAGCATTGCAGGCTAACAAAGAACCAAAACGACCCCATTCCTAAGCGGTGGACCTGTTCGTTTGTTTCAATTTGCATGTTTTCTAAACTAAATCAAGGCTTTGTTGGGCTGCTGTATAAAAAACTGGAACTTAACGCTATTTCTGACATTTTGAATTGAAAAAGTTTCCTGGATGGAAGAGAAACGCCTTCAAACTTGGAATGAATGATTCAATTCAATTCAGTTTATTTCTATAGCACCAATTCACAACACATCATCTCAAAGCACTTTACAGTTTAACCAGATCATCCAGTCAGACTGATTCAAAGTTTTCTTATCTAAGGAAAACCAGCTTGATTGCATCGACTCATTGACTCCCTTCAGCAATCCCTCACACTAAGCATGCTTGTAGCCACAGTGGAGAGGAAAAACTCCCTTGAACAGGAAGAAACCTCCAGCAGAACCAGGCTCAGTGTGAGCGGCCATCTGCTGAGGACCATCACTGGGGTTCAAGGAGACAGAAGCAGACATAGAAAAAAAAGAAGCAGAAGTAGAAGCACAGGCGCCTCCATCCAGGAAAACACAGCCGTGGCAGACGAAGCTCTGAGCCAGCCTCCCATGTCAGAGGATGAAGAGAGCACATCCAGTTAGTCACAGTCAGAGAAACAGGACTACACTGAAAAACAGGCCAAGCTCCAACATCTAGAAACAAAGTCGGTGTTGATGGCAGCAGCACAGCTGATATTTCTCTCCAGGATGGAGTCACAGCCAAACAGGAACAGACCAGATGAAGCTACTATGAGAAAAGCGAGAGAGAGCAGAACGCTAGAGATAGAACTAACAGATTCTGCAGAGTGTGGGAGAATAGAGATAGAATGAAGAATAGAATGATGAAAATGGAAATAAATGAATCATACATTGGTTTAAACTGGGAGCAACTGATAAACATCTCAAAGCTCAAATAACTCCAGATGAGCTGAGAGGCTATGGATGCAGAGCAGGAGGGAGAGGAAACAGGAAGAGCTTTTCCATCAACGGTAACAAGAAAAGTGAGAACATAAGCCAAAGAATGGAAGACCTTCATCCAATTTAGAGACAACAGAGTGGAATGAACCATGTGTGCTTAATGGAAAAGACGTCAGGACAAACCCTGGAGCAAGAAAGCATCCTCCCACATCTACACAACAGAGATATAAGATGGGACTCTATCGTGTCACCCAGATGCTCTAAGCTGCCTTCAGACTCATCAGCTAGTTTCTATCATCCTCCCCATTTTCCAGCACTGAACTTGAAATAAATGCATTCTAAGAAGAACATCCTTCTCTCATTAATGTTTTAGAAATGCTGATTTATTGAGCAAACTTTCAAGAAAATTACCAAAATAAAGGGATTCTTTTTTGCCATTATTGTCTGTGTTTTAGTAGGATAGACTCACCAGGTTCTTCTCTGACACTGAGCAAAAGGCCCCCAGCAGGATGCGTAGCATGGCCACATGGTTGTAGCGAGCCGCCACATGCAGACAGGTGTCTCCTGCCTGGGATCAAAGACAACAGCAGCTGATGAGGACGGAAACCTGCACCGTTCCACGTTTTTACTCAGTACTACTGGTCCACAATTTCACAGAGATTCTCTCTCCTCTCTCTTCTATCAACTTTCCTGTCTGCATATTTAAAAATATGACTAAAGGTCAATAGAACCTTAAAAATCCCCACAAAAAACATCAAATAAATGTCAAATCAAAACGAATAACAGCTTCAAACGTTTCTCTCCATCTTTCTAAGGATCTCCTTTTCTTGCAGGTGTAACTGATCTACCAGCGAAGCAACGTTTACTAAATTAGTTATCTGATTATTACACAGACACAAGCCGGGGGGGGAAATTGAGGCCCCATGAAAGACACTGATATTGGGCCTCACCCAAAAAAAAAAAAACAGGTATTAAAGCTTTAAAACTGCTATAAAGATGCATTGATTTGTTAGCCCTTACAGGAGACCATCCTGGACCTCGCTTGAAGCTTTCAAAGGTTTCACTCAAGCAGATCAGTCTGGAGAACTCTCCGTTAAAATTTGGAGCCGCTCACCAAACTAACGTCCAATCAGCGTTGGCTTTTGAGGCGGGTTGAGGTGTGACGCTAAAGCGAGAAGCGTGGCTATCGAGCAAGTTTTAAAGGAATTACAGAGTATTTCTTTCACTGAAAGAAGAGCAAAACACTGCTCTGGAGGCTTTTCTCAGAGGAAAAGATGTTTTTGCTCTTCTCCCGACCTCGAATTTCGCAAGAGTTTGATCTATCAATTGCTCCTCTTTTCTTCGTCGCTCTGTTAGTATGTCATATGCTTCATTGATCTGATTGGTTCATTTGGCCCGTCTATCACCAACATAGGCCAATCAGCTAACCAGTATTTTCGCCCTTCCCAAAATTACTTCAACGAAGGTTTCCAGATGGATATAAGGAGCAAATCCATCTGGCAGAGTCAGGTTATTGATTTGTTTCTTTCATGATCACTATTTAAAATGGTAGGGGCGAACTGCCAGTGACAGATGGGGAGGCCTGATGAGATGCAGGAGTTTATTCATTCATTTCACTGTTTACTGCTTAAAAATTAGGGAGAACACAAAAATGATTAATTTCACTGCTGGATTTTATTTTTATATTTGAAAAGTATAGCGGGACAAATCTTCTTCTTTTGTGGCCCCCTCAAACAAAGGCCCTTTGAATCTTCCTAACCCCCCCCCCCATACGGCTGCCCCTGAGACAAGCACCAGGAAATTCTTCAAATGTGATTAATTTTATTTTTCATTAAGAGTCAAATAGAAACAGCCGGGGCTCTTCTCTGTTTCTCTGTTTGGTCTTTTTCTGCCGGTTTAAAGTCGCTCTGCAGAACATGGCAGCCATTCAGCAGGTGTTCAGGTGCAACCGGCCTGATGGCCCTCCACTATCATAGAGACGCTGAGGCCTTAAAAGTCTCAAAAAGCATCTAAAACAATTCAAAAGAAGTTAAAAACAGATTTATTGACATTATCTAGTCTGAAAACTGTTAAATAGCCCCCCCTCCCTCCCGACACTGTGTAAAGCTGTGATTGTTTGTTGCTTCATGGCGTGCAGCGCAGCTTTCTGCACAGACAGGACCTTCACCTGCTTCCTCTCAGGCTGCTGATAAGCTGAAAAATGCTGATGCTGCTTCCTGCGCCGCCCTGGGATTTAACCAACTGCCTGGTATCTTTCCACAGCAGCCTCACACGAAACCAAAACAAAAACTGGATCATTTTTTCAGCAAAAATAAACTGGACATTTGAGGAAATATAAAGAGTATTGGTATTGATAGAATTCAACTGGAACATCTATTTTATATTTCAGAAATCGGAGTAAAAAAAATGATCCGTTTGGAAACTGGAACCCTTTGAGAGGATTGAGTCTTTGGAGTAAAAGTAACTTTATAGAACATGACAGCAGCAGTCGGACCCGGTGTGGTGGTAGTATTTCAATTTTATTCCGTTTATTTCTATAGCGCCAATTCACAATACGTCATCTCAAGGCACTTTCCAGTTCATCAGATCATCCAGTTAGATTGATTCAAAGTTTCCTATCTAAGGAAAACGAAAGTTACGTATGTAACTACGGTTCTATGAATCCCGGATGACCACCAGAGGGCGGTGCTGAAAGCACTGAATGTTCCCTTCGGGCATGCGCAGTTTGAGTAATTATACCAACAGAGTCACACCTGTGACACCACATGACCACTCAGAAGCTATATATCCTGGTGTCATCCTTTGATCTGCTCCTACAGAATCTTCTGGCAAAAGCAAGGATTCTAAGTGAAAGAAGCTCTGGCGGTCATCCGGGATTCATAGAACCACCACCAGAGGGCGGTGCTGAAAGCACTGAATGACTAATGCCAACAATGTCACAAGGAATCCTGAGCGCATATCTCATAGAGAAGACCCAGCAGAACCTGGTAAAAGGACCTGACCCAGGGGATGAGGGGCAGCCACATTGACACTGTAGAACCTGGTGAAGGTGGTCGGGGAGCCCATGAAGCAGCAGCACATATTGCTTCCAGCGGAACCCCCTTTCAAAGCTGCCCAGGAAGCGGTGACGCTCCTGGTGGAATGTGCTCTTACACTGACTGGCAGGGAGCAGTGACCTGCAGCATAGGGCGTGGCAGATGACACTCACAATCCAATGGGACAGACGCTGTTTAGAAAGAGGACAGCCTAACCTTGGACCCCATAGCATAGGAAAAGCTGGTCCAAGCATCTCAGATTGATAGTGGCTGCAACGTATGCCTCCAACGCTCCTACTGGGCACAACAACTCAGACCCATCCTCAGTTGCACTAGATTGAGGCTGAAACCGACCCAGCTGCAATGGCTGGTTACAGTGAAAAGGAGACACCGTAGGCACAAACGCAGTATTGGGCCACTGCTGGAGGTTTCTTCCTGTTAAAGGGAGTTTTTTCCTCTCCACTGTCGCTACAAGCATGCTTAGTGTGAGGGATTGCTGAAGAGTCAATGAGTCGATGCAATCAGCTGGTTTTCCTTAGATAGAAAAACTTTGAATCAATCTGACTGGATGATCTGGTGAACTGGAAAGTGCCTTGAGATGACATGATGTGAATTGGTGCTATAGAAATAAACTGAATTGAATTATTTTCTGCTATGATGCGGCCTAATAACACTGGATGCTCCTAAAAGGTTCCCACATGAGTAAAGCATCCCAGATAGCCTTAGTTACAGCTGCAGCCATCTGCAGCAAAGTCAATGCCAACGTTTTCTGATGTTTAGTCTGCTGTGTGACCTCAGGTCCATCCTATCTGCTGCACATGCTAATGTGCAAAACATTCCGCCGTGGTTTAATTATTCTTCTAGTTCTACTTTAAATGCTCTAACAAACTATGAAATTATCCAAACTACTTCCCACATCCTGCTCTCCCAGCTTTACGTTCCTTCTTATAACCTAACTGAGCAACTGTGTTAAATATGGATGCTTTGAACACGGAGTAGAAACCTTTAGCTTTTAATATTTTGCTATAATTGTGCAGCTAAATTAAAAGATGACTGTGGCCTGATGTGAACTGCATACAGCCAGATGTTACACTGCATTTTGAAGGCAAAAAACATCTGTTTCACAAAACCTCCTGAAATCTTCCCCCATTGTGCCTTACAGAAATAAACTGAATTAATGAGGCCAAACAAACAGGCCTGCTGGTGAACCTGCAAATATTACAATATATTATTTTGCATTGGAAAAATGCTCTAGAAATAAGTAAAAAATTCTTGAACTAAGTGTATTTACCCTTAATTTGAGCAGGTAAATGATATAGTTTGCCAATGGAATGAGTAGTTTTACTCTTAGATAATATGCACTTGAAATAAGACAATGCAGTTGTGTTTTCTTATTTTAACTGTAAATTGTCTTGTTCCATTGGCAAAATGTCTCTTTGCCAATGGAACAAGACAATCCAAGAAAAAAATGCACTTATTTAAGAAAAAAGGACTTATCTAGATTTTGATTTTTTTCCAGTGTGTTTTCTTTATCAGACAGAGAATCGGCTCGTTTATAGAGATTCATTAGACTTGGGGTCAAATATTGCCTTTGGTTTTGATGGTTCTGACTTAGAGGTAAAGAAAGGTCCTTTGTGTTTCAGAACAAATAAAAAGATCACACTGGACCAACCAGAATAGACGTTTTTATATCCATTTCTCTACATCAGCATCAGGTTGGTTCCTCCTCAGGAACTGCTGCATCAGTGTGAGGTGGCATAAAGGCCATCAGCCTGTGGTTCTGCTGAGGTCCAAAGAGCCCGGGTTCTTTCAGGTCTCTGCCTTGTAGGTTGTTTCTGCAGGGTTCTGGTGAAGGGGCTTTGCAGGCGAACCAAGAACAGGAACTAGTCGATGATGTGGAACTAAACTGAACGGACTTGAAGCTACATGAATTCTGACTCTGGACCTTGATTTCCAAATGAAATGCAGAGTTTGCTTTCATTTGAAAACGGTCCAGTTCCTTTCCTCCTCAGGCTTGGTCAGTCGATTCTGACAATGTTCCTGGTTCAGAATGAAATATTTGGAGCCCAAACAACCTCTAAAGACTCCAATTAAACTCCAAATTCTGGAACCTCTAAAGACTTCAATTAGACTCCAAATTCAATTCTAAAAATCCATTATTAATTATAAAGGGGAAATAAATGTTGCAGTAACTCATAACTTATTTTTTTTAATCCAGGTGTTGATGCTGTAGACAGGAAGGATCTCCTGTAGAGGTCTGTCTTCCAGCAGATCTGTAGAAGCCTCTGACTGAAGACACTGTTGTCATTTAACAGTATTCTGAAGAGGATTCTCACTGTTATCCATAATCTTCTTCACTTTATGAAGAATTCTTCTTTGTGAAACTTGTGATCCATGGTTTATTACCTGGGAAGCCTTTCACTGGTCTGGTAGGAATGGTGTTATCTACACATGAGCTGATGTAGTCAGTCACACTCAGTCATTGCTTTGATGTCCTCTCCATGTGGCTGACACAGAGCATCCCAGTCTGTAACCTCAAAACAACCTCGCAGAGCTTCTTCAGCTTCCTGTGTCCATCTGCTTACAGTTCTTTTTTTATGCAGGTTGTCTCTTATAAAGTGGATTATAATTTGAAAGGTTTGTTTTCTCTGCTACAGCAGCTGTTGGAACGTTGGCAGCGAAGCAATGAGTGAAGTGTGATTCGAATCACAGCTTACTGCCACAAATGCTTTGTGGCTGTTGTGTCTGTAGTTTATCAACAGTGGAGGTGATTACTGAGCGTGCAGACGGAGGAATGTAAACAGTAACCATCAGAACTCTCAGGTTGCACCTTTTTCTGCCACACTTCTTCTTTCTACTCAGGTTTGTGGGAAAAGTTTGGACTCAGAACTCTGAGAACAACCAGCTTGCTCAGCAATGACCTTTAGTTGCTTCTTCTCCTTGTGAAGGGTGTGATGACCATCTTCTGGACAATCAGCAGATTAGATCAGTATCCAATAATTTAGTTTCTCAATGTTCTTGTTTTTAGAGACACAGAGGTTTGAGGGTTTTTTTTATCAAAATGAAAAAACAACAACAAGGGTTGGAATATAACACGCCATGTCATATGGTTCTATATATCAGAGATAACAGGCATCTGGTAAAGATCCAGCATTTTTATGCAACATTCAAATGCCTTTAGATGTACCTGTAGATGTTTAACAAGGCTTTGAATTCTTTTAGGTGATTAAATGATAAATGATCAAAATTAGATTTATTCTGGGTTCTCAGGAATGCGTGGGAGCTGCTTCAGAGCGGTTTGCAGAGTTAAGTGGGTGTGTGCATGGTCGTCTCTACACTAGTCACATGACCTTTGACCCCCGTGAATATATCAGGTTCTTGTACTCCTTCCAGAGAAACTTACATGGTTTTTGCTGTCAGGCCGGGATCCTCCAAGGAGCAGGACCTTGGAGCTCTGAGTGTGGCCGTTCTGACAGGCCAGGTGGAGAGCCGTGTTCCCTGCCTACAGAAACAGGGGTGGGAGGGTTACACTCATTCATGCTACAATTTTTATATACACATCTGGACAAAAAAATTTATAAAATTCTTTAAAAAAAACAAAACACAGCCGTCACACAAATAACTGGAATCTGACAAAAGTAGAAATCAATAAAAATGATAAAATAAAATTCGGAAATTGCTTTTTAACCACGGTTCAACAGAATGATTGAAACAATAAAATCATGAAACAGGCCTGGAAATAAAGACTGTAAAATAAAGTGACCTTGCAATCAGTCAGCATATAGGGCTACAGGTGTGCCGTTTGGTTACATGGCGTGTACCACACTCAACATGGACCAGAGGAACAAAGGAAAGACTCGTCTCGGGACATTAGGAAGAAAATTATAGAAACGTGATAAAGACAATCAGAGCATCTCCAAGCAGCTGTGTTCCTGTGACTCCAGCTGCACCAATAATAGCTGCAGGAGGAACATTGATGGTCAGACTGCAGCCTGCTTTGTAATTCTTATAGAAGTAAACCCAACTGTAGACTAAACAGCTAAACTGGTGTCTTCCATCTACTTCTATTCATGTTCTTGGGTCGTGAACCAGTGGGCTGGTCTGGATGTCAATTTCAGGGCGTGACAAAAAGTACAGGCCAGAACCACATAAGGCAACATCCATGAGTTTACATAAACTTGGGGCTTCGTTTGGATTCGCCCGTTTAATGGTGGAAGTTTAGAATTGTGAGATTTGCAGGGAAATGAGATGTTGATGGGGTTTGAACTTCTCTGCACGTCCATTTCACCCACTGAACTATCGTTATTCATCTATGGCGATGGAAACTCGGTTTGCATTCAATGACCCCTATAAAGAATGTTTTTTACCTGAATTCAAACCAGGTGAAACTCAAACTTTCTGGATAAAACAGACTGACGTTTTTTTTTTGTTTCAAATGCAAAATGTTTATAGATTTTTCTTCAATCTTGGTATAATTCTTGCTCTAAGTGGGTCGCTCTGTCAGCTAAAGGCATGTTTAGAGTCTCTATACTCCGTCTTTTTTTATTTCCAAATAAGATTGTGTCCTACTCCTTTAACATAGATGTTACTGATACTGTGAGATCTTGCTTCATGTATTTCTGAGTAACATTTTTTCCTCATCAAATCATCTAAAGAGCAGCTTTAGCTGCAGCTCTAGGAGTAACGGTGTCATCATGA
This sequence comes from Cyprinodon brontotheroides, assembly GCA_018398635.1. NCBI lineage: Eukaryota > Metazoa > Chordata > Actinopteri > Cyprinodontiformes > Cyprinodontidae > Cyprinodon > Cyprinodon brontotheroides. The sequence goes on from JAGKQL010000007.1 coordinate 31,095,007, forward strand.
CTGAATAAGCGACACCATCCTGCCAGCTTCTTGCTCTGGTTTTGGGTTTTACTCCTTTTAAACTGAAGGCGGCGGCATCCTCTGGAGAATATTAGGGAGCGGCTTAAAATGTAAAAACAGGTCCAACTCCAATTAACCGGAAAGTTGGGGATGAATTCAGAAGAAACCTGCAAAGCCCTGAAATCATCATCTTTTTCCGTAATGAATGTAAAGCTGGAGCTTTTATTTTATTTTCAAGTCTAAGAGTAAAAGAAATGTTTTCCTTTTGATCCTAAAAAACAAACCATTTTACAGTCAGTATATTTAGTAAACTAGTTTGTTCTTAAATATTTTATAGAGAACTGTTTATTTTCTATTCAAAATACCCAAAAACACATGAAAAGTGGAACCTACCTTTCTTTAAGTTGACGGTACGCCGAGTCCGTTTCTCTATTCAAGTCGTCGCTCTTTGTTTATTCAGGCATTTGGAGCTTAGCTGCTTTTTTGTCTATTTATTTCTAGTTTGTTTGTCCATTTTAACTTATAAAATCTATTCTTATCTGTGTTTTTACTGCTTTCTGGTCTCTTTTTTCCTTCCTGGTTGACATCTTTGTTTTCATGTCCCCCTGGGTTATTAATCTGTGCCTTTCCTTTTTCTCCTAATTGTCCCCATCTTTGTTTATTTACTTTTTTTGGCTGTTTTTGCATCCCGTGTCATGCCTGTTCAGCACCTTGGGCATTCTCTTTGTTTCTATAAAAACTGATCTATAAATAAACCTAAAGTTTGATGTCATAAAATCCTTAAAATGGTTACAGGTGAAGAGATAAAACATTACTGATGTGGCAGAGAAGTTTCTCTGGTATAAGAAAAGTCAGATTCAGCTCATGCAGACAGTAATCTGGCCAGTACCTTCATCAGTAACGTTTTTGCTCAAATATAATGTATCCAGTGCCGGCCCCGATCCTCTTGGCGGCCCTAAGCAGAAATTGATTTGGGGGCCACCCTCCCACCACACAAGCAGAGGGGGCCTAAAACCCTTTGACCAGGCTACTGACCAAACTATGTAGACTGGCTTTGAGCTTCTCACTTATGCTAGAACAATATTGACACAAATGTCCCACTATAATGTTATAGTGAATATTATAAACAAATACAGTGAGGTTATGTAATACATCACTCTTTAATTAAGACTTCTGAATAAAAACCGTCACAAAACATATCAAATTATTTGCAGATGTGCATTAAATGTGCAATCTTTTAAATAAAACCAAAAACCAAAAAATTATATAATCAAAAACAAAATGTTACAAATAAAGATACTTAAATAATGAAAGCAAAATTAAGCAGAGCAAGCGTTCAACAATGACCTCAAAATGTTTTTTTCTGGAGGCAAAGTCACTGATGACATCATTGTATGGCATCGCTTGGCCAACTTTGTTATTAATACTAATGACTGTAAGTCCACTAAGTCTTTCCTGGGTCATTGAGTATGTTTTTATCAATTAAATATATCCAATCCAATAAATCCACTTTATTTATTTATATAGTACATTTAACACCAAAGATTTATCCAATGTGCTGTTCATAAAAACAAACACAAAAAATCAGTGTTTAAAATGAACACTGTACCTTATTTTTGGCGTGAACGTTGGCTCCAGCCTTCACCAGCAGTTTGACGCACGGACTGAAGCCGTGCCAGGAGACCTCATGGAGGGCCGTGTTCCCGTCCTGAGAGCCAGGAACACAAAAAGCACTTTACTTCAACCTTACCTCAGTGAAACGCCTGTTACGACATAAAACAATGTTAGATGAGCCATGAGATCTTGGTGGGCAGAAATCTAGAAAGCTCAGACTTTTACTAGCAGAGCAGGGAGTAAAAAAAAGAGCAGCATCTCAGGTAATTATCACCATAAAAGGTTTCAGGACCTTAAGGATCAACTGTTTAGAAAAATGCATGTTTTACAGAAAGGTTTGGAGATAAGATCTAAACTCAGCAATAAAACAGGTGAGGTGCTTTAGCTGCAGGAAACAGGGGCGGATTTAGGAAATTTGGGGCCCTAGAATAGACATCCATTATCTGTTCTAGGTTGTGTCCCTCTCTTCTTGTCCCTTTTTTCTTCTTGTTTTCCTCTCTATGTTTGTACTCAGCTGACTTTTCATTCTGTCTCTAAAGGAATGAAAGATTTTTCCAAGCACTAAGCTCACTTAGCTGATTGCTCCTTCCTGTGTTTCCAAAAGGCCAAAGTAAATAACCCAGTCCTTCTTTTCACTGTAGCCATGATCTGCTTATCTGTTCTCCATTTTTCATTTGGATGAAATAATAGCTGCATGAATCATGAGAGGACAGATACTGTAAACGAGCCTCGAACTCAACGCTATTTCTGACATTTTGAGTTGAAAAAGCTTCCTGGATGGGAAGAAAAACGTCTTTAAACTTGGAAACTAAGTGGATTGTTTTTTAACTTTTTTGGGAGGAAGAAGGAAGGAATGAACAGATGAAAGATGAAAACTTTCCACAGTTGCAGCGACTTCAGCTACAGCTGCTTCCCAATCCTTTCTGCCCGGTTCTCCCTTCAGTTGAACGTAGAAAAGTAAACTACTTAACTGTCATATTGCAATAAAGTAAACTAGAAGCTAATTAAAAACACAAAACTACATCCCATGTGGAAGTTTCTTCCAGATGGCGTTTTTTTCCAGGATTTTTCCACAGTTTCTTCCAGAAGAAACTTGGAAGGTCAAATTTACTGCAAAGTTTAGTTTCTTTTGGTGAATATTTATCCTTAAGCTGCCAAAATCCAGTAATAACCCTGAGGTTGGGTTCAATATCTATAAACCATGGAGGTTTGGGGGCATGAAGAGCAGAAGAAATGAAAGAAAAATAAAGTCAGCTGGTGGAATCTGAATAAAACGTTTTCCTACCATTTAGTGAATTATCACGTCTGTAATGAACTGAACTACTGAACTGTATTCTGCTGCTATGTTGCTGCTGATCTGGACGTCTTAATGCAAAGTTTTAACACTTTATTCATTCATCTAGATGTGTATTCAAAGAGAAAAATTATGCAACCATTTTGGCATTTACTTAATCATAAATGTCAAAATCATTTTCTTACTTTAATACAATTGCATTATGTCCTACCCTGCTGACATGAAACAATTGTGTTTAAGTAGCTAAATATGATTAATTAAATGCCAAAAAAGTTGCATTATTCATTTCAGTTAATTACATCCACTTAATAAATGATATAACTTTTTATTTTGTGTCACTGTGTGTATTCTCCTAAAGATGTCTCCTCATGTAGCCTGGTGGATATAGTGGGGGTGGCTTATCAATAGAGCAATCCCAGTTCTCCAGAATATGATCCATTACCACGACTTTCTAACACTCTCTTCCACAAGAAACTCCACTTTGCTGGAGGACTCATTAGCTAAAGTTTAACCCTTTACAGGACACTCAGTGAAATACTTTGAAAATTAAGATTTTAATTAGATAGTGTTATTGGAATCCAGGACAAAACCTTATTAGCTTTGTAACATTAAAAAATATGGATATTTTGATGGCAAAAATGAATATCAATGTAATAACAAGAAACACCAACTGGCCCGAATATATTAAGAAAAATAACAAAAGTGCTTCTAGAAAAAAAATCATGAAAGAACGACCTGAGAATGACAAGAAACACATTTTTTTGGTCCAACATAACCTCAGGGCCATTAATGCTGATACTGGACGCTTACATTTTTTAGTTTATAAACCTAAATATAATTGTAAACTAGACCTAGTAACTTTTCAACTTTTAACTTTTCAATGAGCTTTTTACCTTTTTTCTTGAGTTAACTTTTTTTTCCAACTTAATTTCCAGTAGGTAATACATCATTCAGGGCTCGTCTAATTGGTCAAATGCCAAAATAAGATGTATAGACATAGCAGGATCTTTAGTGAATGGCTGGATATAGATCTAGTGCTTCTAGACCTCACTGAGGGACAGGGGGGGGGACTCCATTTGTTAGGGGGATGCAAGTGATCAATAATGCTAACTTGCCATTTACGGGTTTCCTTTGCTGTTTAACATAATTCAACTTTACTTTCATCACATAGTTTTATATGTATATCTAAAAAGTGTTTTATTTATTCAGTTCATTTCAATCAGCCCCACTTTGGAAACTTCAGAGTTCCAGTACTGCCACCTTTCAAAGGAAAACACTCAGCAGCTCAGGAGGAGCATGGCTGGGTTGGATGCACATGAACGGCCCTCCATGTGTTCATGTGGAGGAGTGTGAGTCTCACCTTATCCTGTCTCTCCAGTGCACACCCTTCCTGGATGAGTATGCTGATAATATCAGAGTTTCCCACCACAGCAGCACGGTGAAGGGCTGTCTGTTCCCCCTGCAGAGACACACAGCAGTGAGTAAAGCCTCCTGCTTTGATGACGTGGCTAGTTCAATTACCCCGTCTGAGTCCATCTAAAACACATCTAAACATCAGAGCAGCAGTGAAGCTCCTTTAATTTTGTGTAATTATCAGCTAATGCCGTCTTTGTTCAGCTCCCATCATAGGGGATGCGGTTAGGACAGCGAAGCAGACTGAGTGGATCACAGAGACGCTTCTGAAACTCATCACACATGCTCCTTCCTTCATGCAAAAACCATAGAAATAATCTTTATGAGAAGAATCCAAATCCTCAGACCTCTTTGACTCGCCATGAACACAGTTATCAGTTTAATGGTTAAAGTTTGATGAATCGCACTTTACTCTTTATAGCACAGGTTTATCCAATATCAATCTTGCCCAGTTTAATGCACAATAACAGAAGCAGACACATGGTAACTTCTATTTCAGTTTATTTCTGTGCTCCCATCCCAACTCGTCATTTTAAGACCCTTTACAGAGACAGTTCCACTACTTAGATCATCCAGCCCAGACACGGTACAACGTTTTCTATCTAAAACCAGTTGAATTGCATCGACTCATTGACTCTTCAACGATCCCTCACTAAACAGTAGCTGTGCGCGACGGAGTGGAAGGGAAAATCTCTTTGACACCACCAGCGGGTCTAACCCTTTCGAACAAGTGGACTTTAGAAAGGGCTGCGGCGGCAGGAACGCTTTCAAGCCAAACAACTGGCACACCAGACTCCATTCATGTCAAGTCATCATTCAGATTGGAAACCAGCGGTTAGATGACACAGGTCTGGTGTGCTATTTACTGGTGGAAAAGAAAAAATGCACGGCCACTGACTCCTATAGGTACTATTTAACCATGATTAGACTACAGCAGAACCAACAGGCTTAAAACTTCCATTAAAGTTTATAGTTAGAGTGAAACAGGTTATCTGAGCTATCTCTATAGTTATGCTGCTATATAGGCTTAGACTGCTGGAGGAGGACACCGGGACCCCTTTTTCATCATTCTATCTCTATTCTCCGCTCTGCGGAATCTGTTAGTTCAATCTCTGGCGGCTCCATCCTGGAGAGAAATAATAGCTGTGCTGCTGCCATCAACACCTTTGTTTCTAGATGTTGGAGATTGGCCTGTTTTTCAGTGTAGTCCTGTTTCTCTGACTGTGACTAACTGGATGTGCTCTCTTCATCCTCTGACATGGGAGCTGGTTTGGAGCTCGTCTGCCTGGCTGTGTGTTTCCTGGACGGGGCCGCCTTTTACAGTTGCCCTTTGTATCTATGCTTCTGTCTCCTTGAACCCCAGTTGGCCTCAGCAGATGGCCGCTCACACTGAGCCCAAAATAACTAAATGATCAATATCCTCTGAATGCACATATACAACACTTGCTTTTCATCCAGCACTTAATTTTGATAGATGGGAAAAATATTTGCAATATATAGAGCTCACGCAGAGCCTGGTTCTGCCTGGAGGTTTCTTCCTGTTCAAGAAGGGGTTTCCTCTCCACTGTCGCTACAAACGCGGTGTGAGGGATTGCTTAAGAGTCAATGAGTGGGTACGTGATTTCCATCGGTGATTAGAAGACAAAGTTCTTTACATTTTGTTGTGTTTAAACTAGGGCTGAAGCGATTAATCAGATAAATCGATTTATTTGGAACAGTGATCAACTAATTTAGCAATCGATTTATCATTAACTGTAGAATAGGACTGTAAAAAATATATATAAACTTTTTGCATTTAAGATAAAAAAAACGTTTTGTCTGTCAATCTGCTCTATCAGACTCCCCAAGTGGAAAAGGCTTTATTTTCACCTGGTTTAAATTTGAATTAAAATCTTATTTAAAGAAACTTTAGATCTCCAGAGCTATTAATCGAAAAAAATAATTGATAGTTTAATTGATTTGCAAAGTAATTGTTAGTTACAGCACTAAAGAAAAACCCTGCAGCATCAGCATCTCCAATGTTCATCACTGGTTTTGACAGTAAATAAAGTATTACAGAGAAGTACAATATCCATGTTCAAACGTCCTGAGACATTCCTAAGAGGATCACAAATAAAAAATCTGAAGGTACATACAGGTATTAACAGGCTACTACTATAGGTGTCAGTCCAAGGTGGGAAGAGTCAACATAATTCACCAAAAAATCCTCAAACAGAGAAAAGGTGTTACATCATGCCCAGCAGTGGCTGCTGATGTAGAGGAGGCTAGGCTACATGTAAGCAGGAGAAATGATTGAATCTAGGCCAATAGTTGAACATTTCCCCAATAGTTTGTGGGCGGCGCCCCCTAGAAAGACTAAAACAACCAGCCCCAAGCCATGCAATTACTGTGGATAATGAAACTTGGCACACATGTGTAACCCACCAGGACCTGCAACAAAGTCTCTTGGAGCCATGGTCTAAACCCCACAGGAAGTCGGCCATTTTGGATTGGAGTTCAAATTTTTACTATGATTTTGCATTTTATAGCCTCTATACTTGAACGGGTTAGGGTTATAGGGTTACTATAAAACAAAAGAATCCCAAAATGGCAGAAAAGAAGGACAGGCTGGATATCATGGAGACATGGATCTTATAAATGGCAGAGACACAACATTGCTTTTCTTTCCTGATTTTCAAGGCTGAACAAGCTAAAAAAAAAAAAAACTCAAACAAAACACTGAAAATGTTTAAAAGAATACAATTATTTAATTACACTGGATTAGATATTCACCTAAAAAACTGCCAACCTCCATAGAGTGACTGACGTCCCATTTACACACTTCATGCCGGTTAATGAAGGCTCAAAGGACGCACCATTCAGTTCACAGTTCTACAATAAATCCAACATCAAATCCCACCATCATGGATCGCTCTGTTCTTTGACATTATGAAAGGAAATCCGCCAGGATCACAGGGTCTATGAGCTTCAGCACATGGAGCTAGAACTTGCCCCGTGCTTCAAATGTTGTACCGTCCTTAACATGTTTGTATGAGCAGGGAGTCGCCAGTAGACGATGCTGCTTTCTAATGTGAACTCACAAAACACGGATCTCATCTTACTTGTTCCACATCAGCCAATGTTCATTTACCTTTCTGCAGATCATGCAACATAATAAAAATGCAACGAACACGTAATGAAAGGCTTATGCTGAATGAACATACATGATCCATCCCAGCATCAGCAGTGCTTCTCCTTTCTTTGCAGCTCTTTAAAGATATACAAAATAAATTCATGCAAAGCTTCCCTTCAGATTAAGACATTGCAACAACTAGGACTTTATTCTGCTTACAGAAAGGGCAACCTGTTGACTAATAAAGCCGACTCTTTTCTGTTAAAACTGCAGCGACAAGAAGAGAATGTGACTAAATTATAAGGAACAGCTGCCAGTCTCAGATAAAGATGGTGGCATGATTTGCAGGGGAGTGACGTGATTGGACACAAACACACATGTTCAGGCATTGTTCAGCGCAGGGATTAGCTTTAATGGTCTTAGCATGTCTCAGATTTAAAAAGAAGGAGGTAAATCCCTCATAAATAACTGGGTTTGTGCAAAGACAGGTGTACTTAGCTGCAAGCATGTCTGCAGAAATCTAACCACTCTCTGCTTCCACCAGTTTAAGGAGCTTTGTTATAAAAGCAACTCATTCTGTTAAAAATGACAGGAATAGTGATCATGCACAATAATGCACTGCTTTGATCAGAATTATACAATTGCATTGCAGAGACGGTTTAAAAGCTGCAGCTCATGCTGCTCCATAATGGGAAAGGCTGAGCAGATTAGCAGAGAGGGACACTGAGCAGGCCAGATGTGACATAAGAGCACTGAGAGAAACAGGAGGGAAAAGCTGAGAAAAGTGGGGTTTCCAGCCAGCTTTTAGCTCCGGTGGAGAAGGGTTGGACACGGTTTAGGGAAGGATGGAGGAAGGGGCATAGATTTCCACCCGCTCATTCACAGTAGGCTTGGCTAACCTCCTTCACTCCCTCTGATCCGTCAGTGTCTCTCCCAACTTTTCTCCACTTTCTTCTTCCCTGATTCTCCTCCTTTTCCTCTTCCTCCTGTTTAAGTTTGCTCCCCCAAGTCGTGGAGGATAAACTGCATCTTGTCGCAGCGCTCACTGACCACAGCGAATTAACTTGACAATGCCAAGGATCTGGGTTATCACTGTCTGCGTGGAAAACGGGCAGGCATCCTGCAGGCACTCCCACAAGGGGGCATTCCAGAGGGTCCCATTCAAGACCACCGAAGGCCATTAGATATTATTGTGATCACATTAATTTAGAGTTGAAACGGGTTTTCCAACCCAAAAGGATCTGAAAGCAAAAAAGAAGCAGCTGCTGATAACCGTCATCAGGTAGGAAAGGAAGTGGTGATAAGAACTAAAAACAGCCAAGGCCAACATGGCCGACTCCATGAACTCACGTCATCCTGAATGTCCAGGTCGCAGCCAGCTTTCAGAAGGATGCGCACAACCTCCAGGTGACCTTTGTGGGCAGCCAAGTGCAGGGGACCTCTGCCATACTGCGGACATAAAAACAGGCATAAGGAACATTTGACACTTTTAACATAGGAAGAGGGATTGAAAGGTTGACAAGAATGAATATATTTTCAGGATCATGTTGGTGTCTGGTGGGAAAGCTGTAACCAGGAATTAGCTGAAATTTGGTTAAAGTAATGCATAATATTTATATGATGGAAAGGCCAACTTTTTCCTTCAGATTAGAATCAGGCAAGTTTAAGAAAAATTGAAAAAAACTGGGTGCAATTTCAATTAAATGCAATTCACATGTCATTTCAAGGAACTTTACAGTTCACCAGATCATTCAGTCAGATTGATTCAAAGTGTTGATTGCATTGACTCTTTGACTCTTGCAATCCCTCACACTAACCTGCTTGTCCCAAGAGTGAGCCTAGCCTTAAAAGTTCCAGCAGGACAGGCAATCCCTCACACTAAGCATGCTTGTAGCAACAGTGTTTTAAGCCTAGCCTTAAAAGTAGACAGGGTGTCTGCCTCACGGACTAAAACCGGTCATTTTCAGTTTCCACAGGAGAGGAGCCTGATAACTACGGTAAAAGATCTGCCTCCCATTCTACATATTTATATCACCAATGAGATCAGAGTTTGTCATTCGATCAAATCAGGGTTGAGAACCTCCTAGTGCCAAATATTTAAAGCATTCTCTTTATTGTGTTTTCTTTTATTTGGATGTGGTTTTTTCTATGCTTTTGTTAAAAGAAAAAAATTATGAGTGCCTGTGTATGGGATTGAAAAAATAATAATAAATATATATATATATATATATATATATATATATATATATATATATATATATATATATATAAAAGATAAGAAAGATGGATGTGACTTTTATTGCTGTTATAAGGCTATTTCAGCTAGAATAAAATGAAAAGATTACAAAGAGTATTTTTCCCAATTAACTTATGCATGAAATGTAGTGAACATGCATTTGGGTATCTGGGTTGAGAATACTTGAGAAACGGTTCTGATGGATGTATAAAAATTTCTAAAAGCACTCAACAAAACAAGGGTAAAAAAAAAACAAACAAAAAAACAGGCATTATACTATAAATAGGTAGGAAGTGTCAGAGTCTGTCATCATCTGATTGCACAATCTAAGTCAATCTGCCATAAAGCATAATGGCCCACATCACCGAATCCACGGATAAAAGCAAACAAACCCCTAATCTGTGCTCTTAAAGAATGGGATAAAATCTGCACAGCTGTTCATCTGAGCCAAACACAGAACAGAAAGTGATGTGAGCATCCAGTCAGACTGGGGACAGCAACAACAAAAAGTTCATAGGACAGGAACATTCAGAGGTCCCTGCCCATGAAACCTCAACCGGATGCTGGGTCCTCTGTGGGGATCAGGGTTGGAAGTGACTGCTAGAATGAAGTAGGCGGTTTTGTCCAGGATTTTTCCCATTGTTTTTTCCAGCCGGAAGAAATTTGGAAGGTCAAATTTATTGAAAAAGTGTTGTTTCTTTAGGTGAACATTTCGCCTTCAGTAATAACTCAGTATCAATAAAGCAGGGAGGTTTGGACACGGCAAAAAGTTTAAACACCAATAGTTATATACATTCTTAATCTCGGTCATTGTGTGTATAGCCTGGTGGATATGGTGAGTTGGCTTTTCAATGGAACTGTCCCAGTTGTCCAGAATGTGATCTACTACCAGGACTTTCTTCCCCTTTCTTCCAGAAGAAACTCAACCATGGTGGGGATGTTAATTTGTTGTAACAAGCTATGTTTTATTTTTGATAAATTTTTTTAAATTAGCTTTCTGTCAATGTGGCAATAAGAATAATTGTCTTGATGCCAAAGGCCCAACAGATTTTACTTTCAAATAGTGGAGTTGAGTACGGCTATAAGCCATAATGTTCCGGCTTGATTTATACATATAAATTGCTTTATTATAATTCATGCAGGGAGTATTACAGATTATATGGACACTGCTGATGTAGAGTAGAACAGGAAAGGAAAAATAGAAAAAAAGGAGAAAATATGAAAGAAAGAGTAAAGTTTATCCAAAGGAAAAATGCTCAATAGTGGTTGTGAAGAGCCAAAGACGTGCCCCTCCAGAGCACTGAGGTGAGTGCTGGAGGACCCAAAGTCCCAGATGCCTAAAGGGATCCCCAGAGCAAAGGCGCCCAGGAGGGGCCGCCCCAGAAAATCTGCCCTCCCACCAAGGGAAGATGGGGGGAATGGGCTTCACACTTAGTGGAGACTTGAGATGTTCTTGGGAGAGGAAGCAGTTTAGACCTGAACCCGACAACAAAAAAAACACAGTCTCAATCACACCTTCCCACCCTAATGCCCAAACTCACAAAACACAGACTATTCAAACCAAAAAACAAAGATGACCCAGTAGGTGAACCTGAAACCCAGACGGGGATGAGGGGAGCGGTGTCACCGCCATGGTCCAATCTATCCAGTTCCTGCTTCGGACCCGACCCCCCATCCCGCACCCGGACCAGACGACCCACAGCACAAGCCCAACACAGGCCACCAAACCAGAACCTCCCTCCCCCCTAAATAACTTACAGGCCCAGAGAAATTAAGCCCCGCCCACAAACTATTGGCCTAGATTCCTGTAAAGGAAACTAGGCCAATGGTTGGACATTTCTCCTGCTTGCATGTAGCCTAGCCTCCTCTCCTGTATGTACCTTTTTGGATTTTTATTCTTTTTCAGATTTTTTAGTCCTAACTGTTCCTGATTATGCTACCTAATAGCTTTGCATCAGATACATGAATTTCTTCACTGAATCTCTCATAAACGTCACTTCTATTCCACTGTATAAACTCAAAGTTGTTTACTATGTGAAACATATTCAGTCAACAGTCTATAACATGAAAATTGGAAAACAAATGAATGAAATAATATCTGAAATGTTATCATCCTAAATTGAGATGAGATACCAGGAATAAGCTGAATATGAGGACTAAGAATATTGGAGGGGCATAATACAGTATTTATCCATCTATCCCAAGTGGTGCTGGTGTCTATCTCCAGCTGTCTATGAGCGAGAGGCGGGGTCCACCCGACTGGTCTCCAGTCCATCGCAGGGATAATATCCAGTCAATTCCAATTTCAGCTGAGTGGGAAAGATGACACCCTGTTGAGTAGGAGGAATTGAATAATGGCACACAGAAGCTCTGATAGATCCGCAGTACACATCCAAGCTTTTTTCCCCCCCTTTTCTACTAGAAGAAGAAATAAAAACTATCATAGAAGTCCTCAGTGCCTCATATCTGTGCTGTTATAACAGCAGCAGAGCTGCTCATCCAGTGCAGCTTCTCTACAGTTTCCAATTTAGGAAAAGCATGACTGAATGTCTTCAGCGGGCTGAAGGAGAAGACGTGCTCTGGCCCCTCCTTACTGAAAAAAGATGAAAGCGTTTCATTTCCAATGAAAAACAGTTGGAAATATATTTCAAATTTATAAACCGACTTATATTTCTGCTAAAGAAAAGTTATAATTATTTAAAAACATTCTAAAAGTTGAATTTCTTATTTTCTTATTGTCTGTATGTTATTGAATTTCTCATGTTTCTGCCTGTATAAAGCTTAATTGCAGGCTTCATCTACCAACACAAGAACAAAGCAATAAACTCCAGGAATCATCTTGCAGAGCTGAGGTCTATGCTTTCCCTGGGTTCAGCACAGATCCGTTTCCACCTCACTGGAATGAAGCAGGTCTACTAAAGCCCGACTAAACAGCAGGCCCCACGTCAGCAACCAGCTTCTGTCGACCTACACGCTTCACAATGGCTTAATCCAGAAAGGAAATGCTTTGAGAGCACAAAATCCCTAAAAGCGCTGCAGTTCCTACAATTAAAAGGAAAAGCGTGTTTGTTTTTTGTAACATGACGTCCCGTGCCTCCATCAATGGTAAGCAGGTTATTACAGTGGAATCTGGAATGTCCGTTTTAAACTGAAACGATTTAAGGTAAATGTTTAGCCTGGTATGTACTAAATGGTTAAAAGGCACAGTCCTTTAATCTACCAGAGTTCCTCACCGTACATCACAGCATCACCTTCTGCTGCCTGGTTATTTATTTACAACTTAAGGACAGTATTTGACTTTTTCACATGGATTAAATTTTTATTTTAAATCATTATTATGAAGTTATTTTTTCTAATCAAAACTATTTGTGCATTATAAGTGTGAATTTCAAGTTGCAGAGAGAGTTATATTATAAGTCTTGGAATTGGAATTTTTTTAACTCAGAAGTAACCGTTTTTTGTACACCTTTTCAAATTTTAAGGACAAGTACACAAATTTTTTTGTACATGTTTACACATCAAAAATACCTTACATTCTCAGTTTTGTTCCAAATGGTCAAGAACTATTGTTGCAAAAGTGTTTGTGCAATGTAACTTTGGTGTTTTGTAATTGTATAATTTTTTATATGTGTCACATTACAAAATAAAGTTATACCTCTACTTTAATTCTTAAGTACACAAATGTTATTCTGTGTGTATTAAAGCTCAGCTATGTTTGGGGGTTGGACTGCTGGAGGACATTGGTGATCCTTTTTATCATTCTATCTCTATTTTCCAATTTTACATCATTTGCATTATTTCAAACTTCAGGGTTTTTCTTCTTTTTCTTGTCACAGCAGCTTCAGTTGGCCTTATTCTCTTAGCAGTCGTACCATCATGGAGGAAAGCATCAGCTCAACCGCCACTCTCAACGACTTCCATCACAGATGAAAGCTTTTACAGTGACTAACTGAATGTTCCTTTTCATCCTTTTTTAAATGAAAACCATCTCAAAGCTTGTCTGCTTCACTGTTTCTTTACCTGACAGAGCTGCCTATGGAGTTTACAGTTACAATTTCTAACCTGCAAAACATTTTTTGGATTAGTGCTTCTTTCTTCCACTTCTATGTCTACTTTCTCTCCACTGTTACTGTATGCATGCTTGGTGTGAGGGATTGCTGCAAGGCCAGCAACACAATGCAAAGAAGTATCCACTGTCACTACAAGCTCACCGATCCCGAGAGTCAATAATTGAAATATAATCAGCTGGTCTTCCTTGGATGGGAAATTGATTTTCTTGATTTGTCTTGAGATGACATGTTGTAAATTGATGCTCTGTTAGAACGTTGTTGTTTCTGAGCTGTCACAGCATTCCTTTTCCTGGCCAGAGCAACGCTTATGAAACGTTCCCTTCTTTATCCGAGATTAAGCCATTATAAAGGCCCTCTGCCAAAAAGCCTAACTTCAGCAGGTCAAAGGAACTAATTTAACACTGGTGAAGAATCTGCATTATGACAGGAATGAATATTGAATAAAACACCACATTTAGCATCTCTCCTTATTCAGATGGCTGTTTGTATTAAAGTTAGTAAAACCTTTAGGAATAATGTAACTAACATTAAAAACAGCTCTTTTATACAACAGAATATAAACAAACAACTAAATACTAATTCAGGAAAGAAATTCAATGATAAAAACACTAAATTGTAAAAATAAAAAAGAAAACTTTTTTTTCTTATTTTGAATAACAAACCAACTTTGTTTATTAATACTTTAAAATAACCACAGCTGACAGAAAGTGCCCCACAAAGCTGCAAACTGCTAAATCAAATTTATTTATACATTTACTCAGAATCTAATGAAGAACACAAGGGATGTGGGAAAAAAAAAATCAGTTTAGCAATATTTTATGATTTTTGGCCGCCCGATATAATATCGATCTTTCAGTTCTTAGTATCGATTTTAAAAAATAATTTTTTTTGCCTAAAACAGTGAGTTAAATTGGGCTAGCTGTGCAGCGCCACAGATAGAGCGCCTTTGCTGTGGGGCGCAGCACCTTATTCGTAGTTGAAGCGGTCACAGTGGAAGACATGGACTGATTCTAACCCCAAATAACATGGATACCAAAAGAACTAAATGATCAATATCCTCTGATGCACATATACAACACTTTTGCTTTTTTATCCAAACACTTAATTTTAATAGATGGGAAAAAATATTGCAATATATAGAGAGCTCACACTGAGCCTAGCGCTGCTGGAGGTTTTTCTTCCTGTTGTTAAAATGAAGGGTTAATATGCTTAATTTAAGACATTTGTTCTTATTTCTAGATATTTTTTGCAGTGTAAAGCCTGAGAGATGCAGTCTTTTTTCTTTTTTTTTAAAGACTCAGAGCTCACACTGAGCCTGGTTCTGCTGGAGGTTTCTACCTGGTTTTTTTTTTTAGAACTTATACTTTTATTATTTTTTACAGAGCAATTGTACAGCCACGCATCAATGGTACATAACACAAAAGTTGAAAATATACAGTTTTCCAAAAAAAAACAAAAATGAACATCTTAGCTTGATGCCTTATAATCACAGCCTCGAATTTGTAGGCACATCATCCTGAAATCCCAGCATAAGCATACACTTTGGATAGAATAGCTCAACACCATATGCAAGAAACAAACTTGTTAAGCTTATTTACATCAACATAGCTTCTGCTGGCCCCCAGCGGAGGCTAAAGGTGGTTTTTTGAAGTCTTAATGAGTAGGTTATCTTTTCCATTGTGTACAACTCTCTTACTTTTTGTACCCATAAATCATAGGAAGGAGGCTCCAACTGCATCCACCTGATTGTAATGCATTTCAGGGCTGCTGTAAAAAGAACATTCAACAGATAAGTTTTGGCCCGTCCTTGCAAACCCTCCGGTATAATACCAAGTACCGCAACAGTAGCATCCCTCGGTATAACCTCTGTGAAGATCTGGTTCATAGTCCTGTACACCTCATCCCAAAAGTTTTGTAGTTTGGGACATGACCAGAAAATGTGTGTATGATTGGGGACCGCTGAGCCACAGTTTCTCCAACACAAGCTTGGTACTCTAGGATCCATCTTGGCAACAACATCCGGGGTCCTAAAATATCTACTTATGATTTTCCATTTATATTCCCGCCACGTATTGGAGTTTGTAACTCGATGTGCCTCAGTCCAGACTCCCTCCCATGTTTCATCAGAGATTATTCTGGCCGTCTCTGCCTCCCATCTTTGTTTTGTCCTAGTGGGATCGTTGAGGTTCATTGACAGAAATACACTGTATAACTTTGCTATCAATTTTTTATCTCCTCCCCCTTTCTGAAAATGAATTAGGAGTTTTTCAATTGGTGAGGAGTTAAGCACTCTTTCCCAGTCCCTGTGTGCAACTAGAAATGAGCGCAGCTGTAAATATCTAAAGAAATCACTTTTCTGGAGATGAAAATTCCTGCATAGCTCTTCAAATGACATAAGGTTGTTCTTGTGGATCAACTGATGAAGAAATGTAAGCCCCTGTTCAGCCCATTTAGAAAACGTTTTGTCCAATAAATTGGGTGTGAAGGATTGAATATGTCCAATGCTTGATAAAGTTGATAAGCCTCTTGGTAGCTTGAAAGAAATTCGCACTTTATTCCAAATGTCAAAAGTGGTTTTAGTCCACAATGGCAGCTCCTTTACTGGAATATCTAAAAATGGCAAAACTTTTAATGGTACTGAGCACTTTGCTTGCTCAATGCTCAGCCATCTTGTTTGAGAATCCTGTTGGATCCATGAAATTAAAGGTTTTAACTGAGCTGCCCAGAAATAATATTTTAAAACAGGAAGCTTAAGACCGCCTTCTGTCTTACTTCTTTGTAGTGTTTTATATTTTATGCGAGGGCGCTTGCTTTGCCATATGAATTTTGATATACTTTTATCCAATTCAATGAATGTGGCCCTAGGTATGCTAACCGGTAACATCTGGAACAAATACAGTAATCTAGGTAACAAATTCATGCGAATGGTTTCAATGCGACCGAGGAGGGACAAGGGCAATGCTGACCACCTCTCCAGGTCATTTTTAATTGTAGTCAATATTTTACTGTAATTGACATGATACAAATCTTTTAATGAAAGAGGAATGTTGATGCCTAGGTATTTAATGCCCTCCTTTGGCCACCTAAAGCCGCTCTGTTGTTTGACCTCCAGTGGAATATTGCTATTGATATCTATTGCTTCTGTTTTATCAACATTTATTTTATAACCAGAAAAATTGCCATAAACAGAAATCATTTCCTTCAGACGTTGAATTGAGGATGTCGGATCAGCCATATATAGAAGTACATCATCTGCGTAAAGGGATATTTTATGTTCCTCTGTGCCAATCAAAATCCCTTTAATTTCATCAGTGTCTCTAATGAGCTGGGCCAGTGGTTCAATGCTAATTGCAAACAAAAGAGGTGACAGAGGACACCCCTGCCTGCATCCGCGCTCCAATTTGAAACTCGCCGACCTGAAACCATTAACTCTTACAGCCGCTTGTGGGGATGAATATAATGTATGTATCCAATCTATGAATTTCGGCCCAAATTTAAATCTCTTTAATGTTTGAATAAGGTATCTCCATGATACGCGGTCAAAGGCCTTTTGGGCATCTAAAGACACTACAGCTGTCATAGCTTTATTTTCTTTTTGGTGAGAGATAATATTTAATAAACGCCGTAAATTATTTCCATAATGCCTCCCGACAATGAATCCGGTTTGATCTGGATGTATGATTTTATTTATTATGACATTTAATCGTCTTGCCAGAATACCAGTTAGAATGCGTACGTCCACGTTAAGCATTGATAATGGCCTATATGACCCACAGTCAGTAGGGTCCTTACCTTCTTTATGTAATACAACTATTGTGGCATCAGACCAAGATGGCGCCATTGTTTTAGTTTCTGAAGAAAAGCGATATGCTTCTAATAATAGTGGACTAACGATGTCTATGAAACACTTATAGAATTCATTTATGAAACCATCAGGACCAGGACTTTTGTTATTTTTAAGGGAAGAGACAACATTTTTTATTTCTTCTTCTTGAATTGGCTGATCTAATTGTTTAGCTACAGTATCAGATAATTCTGAAATATTTATATTTTGTAAGTAGTCTGCTATTTTATTCTCATCGTCACAAGTGTCCGTGTCTCGGTATAAAACCTTATAAAATTCCGCAAATGTTTCTGCAATATCTTTTGGTTTTAAGATGGATTTATTGCCCGATTTCAGCTTTAAAACTACGTTTGAGGACTGTTGTTTTTTAAGTCGGAAGGCCAAGAGTCTGCTCGCTCTATTTCCATTTTCATAATACTGCTGCTTGGCAAAACGAAGGTTACCTTCTATCTTTTCCGATAGCAAATCTTGGAGCTCTCTCCGTGCAGTGTTCAAATCATTCAGGATCCCGGATGCTCTAGTCTTTTTATGTTGAAGATCCAGATCTTGGATTCTATCTTCTAAGTATTTCTGTTTGGCTGCCTTTTGTCTTTTTTTTGCTGTTGTATAGGAGATGATACTACCTCTTAAATAAGCCTTTGCACAGTCCCACAACATAATAGGAGATGTTTCAGGGGTATTGTTTATGTCCAAATAATTTTTGAGATCTAATTTAACAAAATTTATGAATTCTTGGTCATTAAGAAGGGAGGCATTAAGTCTCCATTGCTTAAATGATGGTGTCAATCCTATATTCCACTCGAGGGTAACGGGTGCATGGTCAGAGATTGTGATGGGCGATATTATGATATCCTCAACTCTGTGTAGTTCGGCCTTGGTGGTAAAAAAGTAATCTATTCGTGAGTAAGATGCATGTCGATTTGAGTAAAATGTAAAATTTCTATTTTTTGGGAATTTGGATCGCCATACATCCACTAATCCGGCTTCCACAGACATATTTTTAAGCATTTTACCCATCTTAGATATGGGTGTCCGAGAGAGTGGTTGTCTATCTAGATTTGACATTACACAATTAAAATCCCCTCCGACGATCAGCAGACCAGAACTGTATTCTGCAATCATATTGAAAACTGACTGAATAAACCCTGGTACATCTTCGTTAGGGGCATATACATTTATAAAGGATACAGCTGTTCCATCAATTATCCCATTTACCAATATAAATCTACCCTCTTTGTCTTTATGTACCAACGTTTCAGTGAAATTTATTTGCCTATGTATTAATATAGCAACACCCCTTTTTCTACCAGAGCAATGTGACGAGTAGTAAACTTTATCAGCCCAAGACCTATTTAATTTTATATGCTCCATATCTGATAGGTGTGTTTCTTGTAACAGTGCTACGTGACATTTTGATTGTCTGAGTTGCAGCAAAACTTTTTTTCTTTTGATTGGACTATGCAAACCCCTCACGTTATAACTTGTTACAGTTAGTGTACTCATAATTAATTTAATTTAAAATATATATGTGATAGTATTGTATTGGAGGCAGAGACGGCCATTTGACTGGTGGGACCAAGCATTTGAATAACATGAACGCTGAAAACCAAGATGATGCAATAAAATAAAAGTAGTGAGGCTTTGCTGTACAAAATTGTCAAGACTAAGATTCAGAAGCTCTGTTTTTTTAAATGCAATAAGATCCTCGGGGAACAGAGGGATCAAAACGCAGAAAACACAATTAAAAAAGTGCATAACTAACATAATGCAAAGTAGTGGGTTTAAGACCCTAGCCACTATAAGAGCAGCAACAAACACAACCGAAAGAGACGGATGTGTGCAAAAACAACAAAAACAAGAGAGATCAAAAATGTGGAAGTCCAGGCTCCCGCAGGGGAAATAAATATATGTACTTTAACCACAGTGTAGAACCTACTGGTATTATGAATGTAACTAAATTATGACTAATTATGACTTTATAGTATTTAACCAAGTTAGAAGTGACAGTGTTACACACCCTTTAAACATACCAGTTTAGAAATGTGACATTACCAAACACAGTCACAGTTGGTATTTAAGCAGTTTCAGATCCAGTTATTGCAGCAGGGATGGTCTTCCGTATGTAGTCCATGGCCTTCACAGGATCTCGAAACTCCTTACTGTCCTCTTTATATGTTATTTTGAGTCTTGCTGGATAAAGTAATCCAAAGCGCACATCGCTTCGCCCCCGTAATACTTTCCGTGCATCAGAGAAGGCTGCGCGTGCTTTGGCCACACTGGTGGTGTAATCCGGGAAGATTGCGATTCTTTTACCCTGGTAGGTCAGCGGGGCCTTGTCCCTGGCTCTTCTCAGGATGTCAGCGGCGTCTCCATCATAGTGCAGCTTAGCGATGATCACACGGGGTCTTTCTCCGCCGCCCGGTTTCGTCAGCGCAGCTGTTCGGTGTGAGCGATCGACTTTTACATCCCGGTCCATCTGAAGCGCTTCTCTGATGATTTTTGAGACCTCCTTAGGATTGGCGGAGTTGGGATATTCCTCGACCCCAACTATACGAATATTTCCGCGCCTCATCCTCCCCTCCATGTCTTCGCACCTGTCTCGTATCTTAACCAGCTCGCTTTGAAGGTCGGTAACTATAGTCTGCAGTGAGTTCACCTCATCAGACCATGTAGACAGTCCACTTTTCACATCTTCAACGTCTGATTTAATTGAGGTGATTTCTGCACGGGTGGCGGTGGAATTACTAGCAATTTCGGCCCTCACTGCATTGAGATCAGCTCTGAGAGCGGTGAACTCCTCAGACAGAGCGCTTCTCATTTCCTCCCTTATGATTTTGGAGATTTCCCCCCGTAAGGAGGTTAGGATATCGGCTTTCAGCTCTTCACACATACCAGGGCTCTTGGGTTGCGGGTTTTCGTCCTCTAGAGTGCGCAGCTTCGTGGATCTGGTGTTAGCAGTTAGCTTTGCCGTGCTACCGTCGTATTTGAATTTGCGAAGTTTATCCGCCATTTATCGAGTAGCGTCCACCGGAACGGAATTCTTTATAGTCCAGGGTCACTATTAAACCAATTTAGGTCACAATTAGTGAGAAGTTGTGGTTTTTTAAACGAAAATGTTGATATGCCTGCAGGAGCTCTGAAATATCCGACTTTACTCCATTTTGGCTCACTAGCGCCCCCCCCGTTTCTACCTGTTAAAAGGGAGTTTTTCCTCTCCACTGTCGCTACAAGCATGCTTAGTGTGAGGGATTGCTGAAGAGTCAATGAGTCAAAGATGTAAAGTGTCCTGGAAATGAAAGCTGGTTTTCCTACTACTGACAACACAGGGACACAGGTGGTTGACAGCCTTCATAAATCTGAACCAGTAGTAGTAATGTAATCTGGTTGACACGTTAGATGTGTGGCTAAGAGGTTTTTAGCAGACCTCCCAAGCCGATGATAATCTAATCTGATGGGCAACAAGGAAAATAATGAAAAACAACTATAGAAATGTTTCTACATCCAGCCTGACTGATAGTCCCACCTTGGTGACGGCTACTTTGGCCCCTTTGTTCATGAAATGCACCACATTGTCTGCTTATCCCTTGTGTGAAGCTATGAGGAGGCGCTCAGAGAGTGCGTGGACCTCAGCAACACCTGCTGGCTCATGAAGCAGGGCGAGTGATGAAGCCCTCTTTCAACACTTTGTTCCAGTTGCTAAGAAATGTTGGGATGACACATCCGTTCAATAATCCAATATCGACACAAGGTGAAAGACGGCCTAAGGGGCTGCCGGGAACGATGATTTCCTGCTGCTAGAAACCCCCCCTCAGCCTGGATTGTTCTCCATCGTACTGCTGTGAACTGGGAAATGAAGAAAAATAAAAATCAATGCGTGCCTCCTCAGCAGGGTATCTGAGAAGTGTGTGGACATTCAAAACCCATCTACAGTCATCATGGGATCAAGAACATTAGAGGTCAGAATGTGTGCCCATAGTAGAGCTGGGAAAATAATTGCATTTGCTTTATAACAGCTTTTTACAAAACCCAAGTATCAAGTCTCCAAGCCTCAACTATTGCTACATTCAACCAGAATTTCATTTAGTACAGCTTTTCAGACAGTAAGTGAGCATTTTCATTCCATAAAGTGCAGCAGTGATCAAATGTAAACAGTATGGGAGAAAAAACATGGTTCAAAAAAGGTGGCAGTAAAACAATTAAAGCGGCTTTGCCGCTGGAACACACATCCATGCAGGCAGACAGAGCTGCAGCTGCAGCTGGAACACACATCCATGCAGGCAGACAGAGCTGCAGCTGGAACACACATCCATGCAGGCAGACAGAGCTGCAGCTGGAACACACATCCATGCAGGCAGGCAGAGCTGCAGCTGGAACACACATCCATGCAGGCAGACAGAGCTGCAGCTGGAACACACAGGCATGCAGGCAGACAGAGCTGCAGCTGGAACACACATCCATGCAGGCAGACAGAGCTGCAGCTGGAACACACATCCATGCAGGCAGACAGGGCTGCAGCTGGAACACACATCCATGCAGGCAGGCAGAGCTGCAGCTGGAACACACATCTTTGCAGGCAGACAGAGCTGCAGCTGGAACAGACATCCATGCAGGTTGGCAGAGCTGCAGCTGGAACACACATCCATGCAGGCAGACAGAGCTGCAGCTGGAACACACATCCATGCAGGCACACAGCTGCAGGTGGAACACACATCCATGCAGGCAGACAGAGCTGCAGCTGGAACACACATCCATGCAGGCAGACAGAGCTGCAGCTGGAACACACATCCATGCAGGCAGGCAGAGCTGCAGCTGGAACACACATCCATGCAGGCAGACAGAGCTGCAGAACACACATCCATGCAGGCAGGCAGAGCTGCAGCTGGAACACACATCCATGCAGGCAGGCAGAGCTGCAGCTGGAACACACATCCATGCAGGCAGACAGAGCTGCAGCTGGAACACACATCCATGCAGGCAGGCAGAGCTGCAGCTGGAAACACATCCATGCAGGCAGGCAGAGCTGCAGGAACACACATCCATGCAGGCAGACAGAGCTGCAGCTGGAACACACATCCATGCAGGCAGGCAGAGCTGCAGCTGGAACACACATCCATGGTTCAAATAAGGTTGCAGTAAAACAATTGCGGCGCTGGAACACACATCCATGCAGGCAGACAGAGCTGCAGCTGCAGCTGGAACACACATCCATGCAGGCAGACAGAGCTGCAGCTGGAACACACATCCATGCAGGCAGGCAGCTGCAGCTGGAACACACATCCATGCAGGCAGACAGAGCTGCAGCTGGAACACACATCCATGCAGGCAGACAGAGCTGCAGCTGGAACACACATCCATGCAGGCAGGCAGACAGAGCTGCAGCTGGAACACACATCCATGCAGGCAGACAGAGCTGCAGCTGCAGCTGGAACACACATCCATGCAGGCAGACAGAGCTGCAGCTGGAACACACATCCATGCAGGCAGACAGAGCTGCAGCTGGAACACACATCCATGCAGGCAGGCAGAGCTGCAGCTGGAACACACATCCATGCAGGCAGGCAGAGCTGCAGCTGGAACACACATCCATGCAGGCAGACAGAGCTGCAGCTGCAGCTGGAACACACATCCATGCAGGCAGACAGAGCTGCAGCTGGAACACACATCCATGCAGGCAGACAGAGCTGCAGCTGCAGCTGGAACACACATCCATGCAGGCAGACAGAGCTGCAGCTGGAACAAACATCCATGCAGGCAGACAGAGCAGCAGCTGCAGCTGGAACACACATCCATGCAGGCAGACAGAGCTGCAGCTGGAACAAACATCCATGCAGGCAGACAGAGCTGCAGCTGCAGCTGGAACACACATCCATGCAGGCAGGCAGAGCTGCAGCTGGAACACACATCCATGCAGGCAGACAGAGCTGCAGCTGCAGCTGGAACACACATCCATGCAGGCAGACAGAGCTGCAGCTGGAACAAACATCCATGCAGGCAGACAGAGCTGCAGCTGCAGCTGGAACACACATCCATGCAGGCAGACAGAGCTGCAGCTGGAACACACATCCATGCAGGCAGACAGAGCTGCAGCTGCAGCTGGAACACACATCCATGCAGGCAGACAGAGCTGCAGCGCAGCTGGAACATCCATACATCCATGCAGGCAGACAGAGCTTCCTGCACGCTGGGAACACACATCCATTGAACAGAGGCAGCAGCTGGCACGGGCACCACATCCCTGCGAGCTGTCATTCTGCACATCTCTGATGTTGCTGCATCTCTATTTTCAAATATCCATTACTGCAAAAATGTCCATAGCTGCATATTGGTTATTTATTGTCCAGGTGCACAGTTTTAGATTGTTAAAACACTTTTGTTGTGCCATGTGCCATGATGCATTGGTTATGGACAAAAGAACCAGTACATCCATTAACATGATGACTGGGAAGGAAATACAGTTTTGGTGATTAAACAGCCGTAAGACCTCTGCACTAAGCTCTATTTCACTAAAGGTTCAAACATTGATATAACACATTGGTGTTCATGTGTTCCTCAGATGCTGGAATTTACATTTCCATTACCAAGTATGAACAAGAGTCATTTAGTGGAATCCTGATCTCTATTCACTGCTAGCTATTTCAAAGAGGGGTCAAAGAATAAAGGTTGGCCTTAACTAAAGGTTTTTGGTTCTTGATTAAGCAAATCATTCAATAAAACATTATTTGGCCAAATAATTTTTATTTAATAATAATAACGGCGCTATTCAGGCTTCGTCTATCAAAAGCCAAACCAGTAGAAGAAGAAGAATATTAAAGCTCACTAGAGAGAGACGCACGCTGCCTTGGCAATTTGCAGTTATGCTGAAAGCCCTAAAATTAAAGAATTCAAGGTATTTGGACAGAAAGAATGTCTGAGCAAAGCGTGGCTACTACGGTCTGTAGATTTTACAGAAAGAATCCATTTCACTCTTACATCTGAAAAGAAGAGGAAGAAGAATCCTTGTTTGCCCACTGAGGGATTTGCCCACGACCACCTTAAGATGGCCGACTGAAAATCAAACATGTTTGATTTTCTCCCGACCTTAAGATTCCTGATGGGGAGGTGGTCATGAGAGGCTGATTGCCCCTCGTTAACCCCTGTACACCACATGATGCACAATCGGGCTGAAAGTCGACCCGATCTGAAAATTCTCGCACGACTAAAGATTTGGCCCAAAAAGGGCAAAAAAAAAAATCGTACCGTGTACGCCCGACTTAACTGCTTATCGGGGCCGCTTCCTGAGAAGTGAACCCGGTTGGTAAGCAGCTGCCTTCTGTAACTCTAAGCAACTTCTCTGATGTGAGTAGGATTAGAATTTCTACACTGAAAAAATAAATCTAAATCTAGATAAGTCATTTTTTCTTAAAATAAGTGCAGTTGTTTTTGGATTGAGGAGGTAAAAGAGACATTTTGCCAATAGAACAAGACGATTTATGTTCAAAATAAGAAAACACAATTGCATTGTCTTATTTCAGGTGCATTTTATCTAAATATCTTATTTTAAGAGTAAAAACGCTCATTCCATTGGTAGATTATCTTATTTAGCCGCTCAAATTAAGGGTAAATATACTTAATTTAAGACATGTTTTACTGATTTTTAGATTGTTTTTTGCAGTGCATCAAATCTCTTGTCATGTCTCCTGGTTATTTGATAGATAAACATTATGAAGTATCATAAAGAGTTTGTCCATAGTGATGAGAAAAAGAACCAGAGAGAAAGCTTCAAGGTGGAAACACAGAGCTTTCCTTTAACAAAATGAAACTAAGATAGAAGGTCTTCTTTCCTGGTTATTAAAGAGGGAGGAGAAAAGAAATGCCTGCTGCTTAAGGTTGCCTTAAGACTAAAATCTCAGACTTGATCTGGCAGATTACTCCATTTATTTACCGTAAACTGACTTCAGTTAATGGGGTTTATTCACATGGGCAATGTGCCTCCAGCAGAATGTAAATAAATCTAAATTTATTCCTAAATCCATAACGTAACTCCGTT
Source organism: Cyprinodon brontotheroides (assembly GCA_018398635.1). Classification (NCBI taxonomy): domain Eukaryota; kingdom Metazoa; phylum Chordata; class Actinopteri; order Cyprinodontiformes; family Cyprinodontidae; genus Cyprinodon; species Cyprinodon brontotheroides. Next base: position 31,120,616 of record JAGKQL010000007.1, read on the forward strand.
TACACCATGAATACCGTTCATTCCAGAAAGCAGGACTGAAGTCATTTTCTGGGCTCTTAGAGTACACTTTTAAATGTGCTTCATAATTGGCCTAGCACACAGAAATTACTTAAGTTCTGTTTTATACTGAAAATAAAATAAACTTCTGATATAAAGTACTTTGAATAATATTTTTTTTGCTTTTATATAAGCAGGTAGGTCAGGGCTAAATATTACTATTAGTTGATTAAAAGAGAATGTAATAAAAATCTGAAAGCAGTTTTAATAACATATTTAATCAACATCAGATTCATACTCATTGAATTAATAATTATTTAGACAGAGTATAATATGAAATGTGTCCATTTGATATCAATGGTATATTTGTGTTAAATTAGATTAAAAGCTAGTTTAAAGGTATTGAAACTGTAAGTGAAATGTGATGATGACATGTATGTCTGCTAAATGGGTTCTATTTGGACATCATTTTCAATTCATTTGGTGTTTAAGAATAACACTGGGTGTAAGATAAAGAAGTTATATAACACAGAAAAAAATATATTTTTTTAATTATTTCATAATACTGATCAATCCTGATAATAACTGAGTGAAAACAGACGCTTCCTGCTTGTCCTGACAGGAGCGCAGGAGAAGTTAAAGGCCTCTTACATGTTTTTTGTACCAATAGCTTTTTCTTATAATGCGTTCAAACTGAACTCCAATGAAATGCAACAAGTGATTTATGTGCCATCCCTGTGTAGAGGCGCGTTCAGGAGCAAAGAAAGCGAAACAAAGAGAAGGACGTGCTTCAAGCAGCCAGAGGCGGTAGGCTGAACGATCCTTTTTAAATGGTGGCAAAGTGAAAGCACAGCTCAGAGAAAGCTGTTTACATTCAAGATGGAATAAAACAATTATAGCTACAGTTTGCATTAGAGCTATGCAACAAGTTACTATCAAGACAAGTGAGGGAAGGACTTTATGTGCAGAAGAGATGTGAGGAAACTGAGCTGCAGACAAAACATCAAACCCCTGATGAAGAAGACAACACAAACATATTTTTAACCCATCTCTCCCAAAAAAGAAGAACTAAGAGGTGCCTTTAAAAATGGGACAATATATATTTTTTTCAGACTTTATTACAGCACTGATAGATGATAAATGGTACAGCACCTTACTGTCCCATCATTTTTGGCTTCTGGGATACAGGCGCCCTACAAAAACATCATGTAAGACGATAACCTGAGTCAGAGACGGGATCAAAGGAAGAGGGGACATTTCCACTGCAGAGACTCTCCTCCTATTCCTGGAGATTATGACAGTCATGCAGAGAGAAACATGCTGTTCATACTTAGTGTTCTATGGAGCCAAAAAAATAGAGAAAACGTTTTATTTCATGGGACGTGGTCACTGACCTGCTGTCTCCACCCGCAGAGGTTACTTTCCTTAGATGCCGACGGCATCCAAAACGGTTCAGTTTTCAATAAATCTGAGAAACAAACTGTTTGGCATCAGGTTCACAAATGAGGAAATATTAGCTTGTTGTTTGGTGGTACTGGTCTGAGCATGCTCAAAGCTTTCTTTCTGAAGCGGGATGTGGTATGATGACTTCATTCTAGTCATTTTTCAACTTTATTCTCATAACTTTATTACTTTTTCTCATAAATTTACTACTTTAATCTCATAATGCTAAGTTTTTTTTTCTTTTAATATTACAACTTTATTCTCGTAATGTTGCAACTTTTTTCTCATAATGCTGCAACGTTATTCTCATGATATTATGGCTTTATTGTCATAGTAATACAGCTTTATTCCTATAATGTTGCAACTTTATTCTCACAATGTTATGACTTTATTCTAGTATTTTTTTAAATCTCTAGCCTGGCCACATTATTCTGTCGTATTAGTACTGCTATATATGGGTTAATATAGAAAATATACGTTTCTTCTTAAAATAAGTTGATTTGTTCTTGGATTGAGGAGGTAAGTGAGACACTTTGCCAAAGGAACAAGACAATTTACATTTTAAATAGGAAAAAAAGAACTGTATTGTTTCATTTCAAGTGCATTTTATCTAATTATCTTATTTTAAGAGTAAAAATACTCAATGGACCTGCTCCATCTACCTGCTAAAATTAAGGGTAAATAACTTATTTTAAGAGGTTTCTGCTTATTTCCAGATTGGTTTTGCAGAGCAGAAAAGCAGGAAAATAAAACTGACATGAGCTTAGTAGCATAAAGGGAATAGATGTGATGGCCCTTACACTTCAGCCCACTGAGGCATAAAGCTCCAACAGGACACTGTCCCAAGGCTGCCAGGGGTCACTTGTTTGTACGAAATGCGTTCTTATGCACCATGGTTACACTTGAATGTCCCTTAGATCAGCTTAAAACTGAATGAGACTATAAAGGAGGGGATTGTATGGCTGACAGCATTCTACAAAACTCTGCAGAGAATCCTCTCAGTCATACATGCTCACAAAGCCGGCGCAGCAGGGTCACAGAGGCTCCTTGGCTTGCAGCTAGGCAACAGTCTTTTGTGAAAACCTTCTGGAAGTCTGAGCTCAGTTCAAAATAAAAAGCTCTCCCTGTTCACATGGCTGAGGGAGGAGGCTTTGGTGAATACTTATTTACCCTGTTCTCCCTAAAAGAATAAAAATCTTTGCAACTATATACAGAAAACCTTTCCTTTACCTTTCCCCTAACTGAGTTCAATTTTAAGATAAGAACCTTTATTTGAAGCAGAGTCTCTAATAAAAGATAAACTTCTTCTCAAATAAATCTACCTTGCTTATTTCTGACCCTTCTAAGGGGTCAGATTGGGGTCAACAGCTTAGCTCCTTACATTTAGCTCGTTAAAATGCACACAGCTCTTCACGGATGTGCATTCCTTGCAGCCTTTACCTCATGCCCTGCAGATATCAGCCACTCCCGATATTCTCAAACACTGCTTGTTTTGACTCCACTTTTTCCTCACCTGCAGAAAAAACACTATCTGGTATTTCTCAAGCAAAAGGCAAAGCAACTGATCTAACTCATTGATCATCAAAGTTAGGGTCATGACCTCAGTAAGGACCAACCAGTCTGTTGCCTTAGATCCTCTAAAGAAATAAACTAAATGTTAAACGTTCATCTTAGGGTGTTTAACAATAAATAAGCGTCTCTTAAAAGCGAATAAAGCCGACCAATGTGGCTGGTGATGCTGTTTGTTACAGAATTACGTTAAAGAGGCATTACAGAGCTTTCTAATGATGCTGCCACCTGTGGCCAAAACAGAGAACTGCAGCACTCCTCTGCTCTCTTAGCTCATGCACATACTTGACTGTTTTTTTTTTTTTTCATCTTATGTGGAGTTGCCATTGGTGTTCTAGTTGAGCTAAATAGCAGTTTCTTCTGAGTCTCCATAAAATCCATCTTCAATATAACTCTTGGTTTGTTTGTAGGGACGCGTTTGATGTCACATCCACAGAACAGCAACTTCAGACCCGAGTTAATTAAGGAAAATAGACTACAGGCTTATAGATGCATCAGCGATGAACTACTGAGGCATCAGTCTGATCATCAAACAATGGTTCAGTCATAAAGGGTCAAATGATAAGGCTATTTTACAGACATTTTTCAGTAAAAGTTTAAGAGATAATGTTTCTTTAAATTATTTTGTAGAAATGTTTTATACCTAACTAATAGTTTGGGTCATGGACCGACTCTGCTACCATTCTGAAGGTCAGAGCGTAAAAACTTTGGGATCAATTTCACTATATAAGGTGGATAGAGGGCTTGAAAGGGGAGATGATCGCTGTGCATTCAGCTCAGACATAATAATGCTGGAAGTCCTGAAGTTGGCAAACATGACTACTGAAGCCAGAACAACAAGCAAACCTTGTTATCTTCAAGACTAAGACAAAGGCCTTAGTGACACTGGAAAACAATCTAGAAATACGTAAATCTACTTAAATTAAGTGTATTTAGCCTTAATCTGAGCAGTAAATAAGATGATCTGCCAATGGAATGAGTATTTATACTCTTAGAATAAGATCATTAGATAATATGCGCTTGAAATGACACAATGCAGTTGTGTTTTCTTATCTTAAATGGTCTTGTTCCATTGGCAAAATGTCTCACTTAACTCCTTAATCCAAGAACAAATGCATTTAATTTAAGAAAAAATACTTATTTAGATTTCAGGTTTGTGCAGAGTAGAGGAACTTTCTCTTTGAGGCAAGATAGACAAGAAAAAAACTAGTTGCAAAGCAGGGCTACATGCTAAGCTAACAGTACAACACTGGAGATGTGTTTAACAGCAAACAGCTCTGCGTTCTGCTGCAGTAAAACTCAATGCAGGAACGCATTAATCAGCTGACGGCTTAATCAGATAGAAAGCAATGAAACAAACTGTGTGCCTGTCAACTCCTGATCATTAGCCTCTCCTTTGCAGGAAGCTAATGTGGCTAATAAAAACTCAGATTATGTTGGAGTGGTCCAGTATGCTTCCTGTTAATGGTATAATTCAGTTAATCCAGTTTATTTCTATAGCGCCGCGTCACAACATGTCATCTCAAGGCACTTTCCAGTTCACCAGATCAGCCAGTCAGATTGATTCAAAGTTTTCTAAGGAAAACCAGCTGATTGCATCAACTCATTGACTCTCAGCAATCCCTCAAACTGCATGGTGTGGTACAGAGTTTGAATTTTAGTATGATAAAAGCTAAGATTACAGGTTGGAGAAAAAAAAAAGTATCTTTTTTATAAGTTTACATAAAAAAATGCACATTCTACAAAATCTAAATCCTGCCAAAATAAAATAATGTCTTGATCTATCATAAGAAAATCAGAAACAAGACTCAATGGGAATCTTTAATTAATAAAGTAATGTTTGTAATTATTAATTGTAATTCTTTTATGGGCCCAATGAACACTATAAATTAGGGATTTCTACACCATAAGCTCACTGTGGCTGTAAACAGAGGCTATCCCATTAAATTATAACATCCTGGGATTTATTAGGACAACTTTTATTGTCATTTCGTATACACAGAATGGATACGAAACGAAAGTTAGTTTAGTACAGCTCTAATGACATTTCCATTTCTTAAAGTGCAGCAGTGATCAAAGGTAAACAATGTGGGAGAAAAAACATGGTGCAAAAGAATGTAATGATATGAAAGTTCAGAGTATTAAATATATATGATGCAAACCTGCATTGGCCGTATCGATAACACCAAAGCAAAACACTTTTAAACATATTATATATTATTTCTGTGTTTATACTTTCTTTTGGTCCATTGGTAAATAAAACATAAGCGGTTTCAGTATTTACAGTACAGCATCCAGGGATGTCTGATGTTGTGCACAATGAGGAAACAGGAAGTAATTTGTCGCTCAACGATGTAGAAAGGAACATTTCAAGATCAAACGTGAAAAAGTAAAAAAAAAAGTGTGGATCAAACAAAGAAGCAGGCAATTGGATGGATGTGTAAGTTCTGCCAGAAGATGGCGATGGTGAACACTGTTAATGTCAGTTGATCACTCCTGATGGAGAAATTATTTTCAAGCTCAAAATTACTGAGCTTTTTTTTGTTATTAGGACATAAATGTTTTTTTGGTGCCATTTTAATAACCGTCTCCAGTTTCAAACACAAAATACTATCATAGCTTTTATAAAGTCTGCATCAGATTCAATGAATTTCTCACAAACCTGAAGTCAGTTTAGAAAACTATATATTAAAAAAAACTGTGTATTAGAGCCAAAGAGCCTGAAGTGCAAAGAAGCAGAAGATTAATTAGAGTTTTAGACTTAGACTGATTTTATTTTGTCATCTTGTACACACAAGTGTAAACAAAAAGAAATTTCGTCCAGTACAGCGCTCTAGACTATTTCATTTTTTAAAGTGCAGCCTTGATAAGGTAAGCAGGGATAAAAACATTGTGATGAAAAGCAGTTAAGTAAACATGTGACTGTATAGTTACAGTTCTAACATTATTATTATTTTTTATATAACTCATTTTACATAACATTCTGCAGTCTAATCGCAGTGATGAAGAAATTGTTCTGGAATCTGCTGGACCTGCATCTTATATCTTATCTCTGCATTTTATTCTACTTTATGCTAAACAAAATAGTTTGAAATAATATTTAGATTTACAGTATTTTTCTGGCATTAAAGAGCTGTGCAGGTAAGTATTTAATCTGCATATCCAGCATTTGTTTAGGAAATCAATCTTTGAAATGAAAGAAAAAGCTTCTATCTGCTGCACTTTTCAGTAGAGGAACAGGAACCTGACTGGCCACCGTCACAACCTCCTCATCCGGCTCTGAGGAAGCATCCATATTGAATTTTCATTTATAATAACCTGTTTATTCAAATATACATATTCATAAGGTTACTTTGCCTAATTTAATATAGAAAAAATCAAAGCATGAAACAGTTTGAACATACATTTTAATTTATATTCAGCAGTACTTCTCACTGGGACTAAAACAAATAATCAGATTAATCGATTATTGAAATAATCATCAACTAATTTAGTAATCAATTTATTAATCGTTAACTAGAGTATAGAGACTCTAAAACAGATAAAAAAAATGTTTTTGTCAGTCAACCTGCTCTATCCAGAAACCCTCAAGGAAAAAAGTTTAGTTTAACCTGATTTAATTATGTAAAGAGTCTTCTTTAAGGAACCTTTAGCTATCCATTTATTTATCAAAAATAATAATCGACAGATTAATCAATTTGCAAAATAATGGTTAGTTGCAGCCCTAATTCTCACTACATTAGTTAGTGTTCAGTGAAAATGATATTTCAAATCTCTGTTGCAAGAAGTCCAAACAGGTTATTACTGTTACTGCAGGTTTAAAGTCAAGTTTTATTTTTGCATCCTGTTTTAAACTTTAGATTACCCCAATGCTACCAATCTCTGTCTAACTGTGTCAATTAGCATTCATGCAGAGAGGATTTTAAACATACAAACCCATGAACATGTTTTACAGTGAACTGGCCTCTCCTGATCTGGACAGACAGAATAACGCTAATATGACTTTGCTCCAAGGGATCAGGTGTTAATGTAGGATTCATGCAGACACTGAAGCTGCCCATCCTTCCTCCCCTCCAGCTGGAGGAGCCTGGTGTCAGCTGTGGAGCCCAGGGTCCTGATGCCCCTCACCCCCAAATCAACACTATGCACAAAGTTTACCCACTAATTTATAATCAGAACTGCTGAAGAGTCTTTTTCTAAGGAAAACGAGCAGATTGGACCAATCTGACTGTCTGATCTGGTTAAATTGTCTCTTAAAGTGTTTGAGATCACATGTGTGGAGAATTAGGGCTTTAGAAATAAACTGAATTGAACTGAGTGTTAGGTTGCTGTCCACACCACCCGTTTTCTGAGGCCTCAGTCTGAGGTTTGAATCCACGCCTGTGATTCTTTGCTTTAACCCTCTCAACGCCTTTTCCTTTCAGAAAAAAAACTAAACTTTTTAAAAAGTAAAAAAAATACACACACAAAAAAGGCAAATCTAACTAGTTATACTTAAATAATGTAAAAGATTTTCCCTGCCTGATAAATGTAACAGTCAGCTTGGGTGTGAGATGGGGGCCCTGCTCCCAGGGGACACACAGATGGACAGATGGAGGCATCCTGCTGCTGCCTGGATTAATCTCATACAGTCATTAATTAACAGCCTTCACCATTATTAAATATTAACTGCACAACTTTAGACATCTAAATGTCAAAGATTGTTTCATAAATCTGTCAGCTAATCTGTGTAAATGATCATCTAACATTAAAAGAAGGATTTAAACAGAGAAGGGCAGTTATTCTAAAGAAAAACTGATTCAAAGTTGGATTTTATCTCTTTGTGATCGAGGCTATTCTGACAGACCGACCATCAGAGGTGAATGTAAGCAGGTCCAGGTGCTGATCAGGGCTTCCTATAGTTTCCACATCATAATAACTCATCGGTTTCTCCCTAAAGGCGGATTTAAAGGCCGTAATGTGAGCTGAGGCGCTTTTAAAACACGGCGGCTTTCTTCACACAGACAGACTGTTTCACTTTCCCTGAACTGGAGCCAAACAACCAGGGGCCACAGAGCAGGGGCCCCTCTGATTACCTCACAAACAGAAAACACATTCCTAGGATGCTCCGTTGAAACTGGAGGTAAACAACTGTTTCTTTCTTCACCTGGAGAAACATTAAGGAGCAAAAGCAGAGGAAAGCAACCTACCAGAGGGGAAAGGAGGTCCAGGTCCCAGCAGAGCTACAGGAGGAACTGCTCCTGCTGCAGGAGGAGAAAACAAGTCTGTCCACGACTCTCCCACTGCCCCTCAGCTACTCCCACTGCCTCCCTCCCCCTTTCTAGGTCCCTCCCCTGCCTCTCCCTCCCCCTGTTTATATTCCTTCCTCACCCTTTCTATGTTCCTCCCCCTGTCCCTGTATGGCAGGCCGTTTATGCATTTATTAGCTTGACTGATTCTATATTTCAGATTATAAAATGCATTTCTTCCTAGTCAAAATAAAAATTTCACATATCTGAAGTGTACTTTTACTTGTACAAATGACGTCACATCTCTTATTCATGTGTTGGGCTTTTATCTCCAGATATCTGAAATAACATCCTTCCTATTCCTAAACTGAATTCGGACGTGGATGAATTCTACAAGAGATCTGATAATTAATTACTGAGATCTACTCAAAATTACAAGTTCAGATATGAACAATTAATATAACATGCCAGATATCCAGAAATCAAAATTTTTATGGTAAAAATACATTTCTGCTAGTAGAAATATAATTACAGATATCAGCTATTTATTTATTTCAGATATCTCAGTTTAAATGATGCCGATCCAAAATGCAGTTTTAGATACTTCCAAAAAATAATGAGGTTCAGTTTCAACGTAAATTAGGTAGCTTGACTAGTCACATTTCTATTATACACATAGAAAAATATGACAAGTAACAGTTGGATTACGGAGATGTGAAATTCATCCAGAATGTTTAGTTTAGATAGAAGTAATGTAATTTTGGACATCTGAAAGTAACAGCCCAATACACATGAATAGGGAAAAGTTGTCTAAAATGTTCATTTTAGAAAGAAGGAATACTATTAAAGATATTTTTCCTTGAGAAATACCATACATTTGCTTGACACATCTGGTCAAGCAAATGTATGTTAAAATGGCCACTTGAAATAAGTAAAGATTTGTAGATATCTGAAATGTAGTTCTTACTAGTACAAATATGATTCCAGAGTAATTAAAACGTAATTTCTACTGTTAGAAATGTAATTACTGATATCTAAAATACAATTCTGACTAGGAGTATTGTAATTAATACTAGGTAGATCGCTTTAGTGCTATCTATAACAGAAAATAAACTAGTCAGTCGGTCTATTTTTTGTTAAAACAGAGTCTATTATTCTTTTGAATATAAGTATGTAAATATTTTTTGAGTATCTAAAACTGCATTTTGGATAATATAGTCAATAGTCAATAGTTGATATCTGTAATTATATTTCTACAAGACCGAAATATATTTTTGATGTCAACACTAAGTTATGGATATCTGTAAGGCAAGGCAAGGCAAGGCAAGGCAAAATTTATTTGTATATAGCACAATTCAGTACAAAGACAATGCAAAAGTGCTTTACATGATTAAAATACAGGAAGATAAAACAGAATCAAAGTACAAGTAGGAAAAGCTTAAAACAAATAAAAATAAAATAAAATGCAGAAACACTAAAAAAAATTTTTAAAAACAGTTGGATTAAAAGAAAACATGTTTTGTTTGAATTGTTTAACTAGAACAAGGCGAAGGCAATCCTAAACTTTAAATGTGTTTTTAGTCTTGATTTAAAGGAACTCAGGGCTTTCCGCGCTTTTACAGTTTTTCTGGAAGTTTGTTCACATATAAGTGGAGCACATAGGAACTAAATGCTGCTTCTCCATGTTTTAGTTCTGGTTCTAGGTGGACAGGGGAAGCAGGCTGGGGCCAAAGAAGACCTGAGTAGTCTGGAGGGTTGATAAACTGATAGCAAGTCTGTGATGTATTTGAGGTGCTAAGCCATTCAGAGATTTATAGACTAACAGAAGTATTTTAAAAGTCTATTCTCTCTGAGATACAGGGAGCCAGTGTAAGGATTTTAGAACTGGGGTGATGTGCTCTACTTTCTTAGTCTTAGTGAGGACACGGGCAGCAGCGTTCTGGATCAGCTGCATTGTTTGTCTAAAATCCCACTTTTTAGGCAGACCTGGCCCAGAAACACCGTTGCAGTAATCGAATTCGACTAAAAATAAGCGCATGGATTAGTTTTTCCAGATCATTATGAGACATTAGTCCTTTAATCCTGGAAATGTTCTTCATCAGGTGATAGAAAGCCGACCTTATGTGAATTTTCTTTAAATGCTTTTGGAGGTTCAAGTCTGAATCCAGTGATCACTACACCTAGACTTCGGGCCTGATCAGTGGTTACTAGCTGAATCGACTGAAGCTGTGTGCTAACTTTAGATCTCTCCTCTATTGGTCCAAAAGATTATTACTTCAGTTTTGTTTTTATTCAGGTTGAAGAAAAGTATGGCACATCCAGGGATTGATTTCTTCCTAAAGCATTTCCTCAGTGCTTGAATTGGTTCATAGTCACCTGGTGACATGGTAATGTGAAAGCTGTCCCTGTGTCGTCTGCATAGTTATGGTAGCTGATGTTGTTGTTTTTATTATTAACTCGAGCGAGAGGGAGCATGTAGATATTGAATAGGAGGGGACCCAGAATGGACCCTTGGGGAATTACATGTGATTTTTGTCATCTCTGATGTAAAAGTTGCCTACTGACACAAAAAGTCCCTGTCCTTTAAGTAGGATTTAAACCAGTTGAGAGCTGTACCAGAGAGGCCGACCCAGTTTTCCAGGCGCTCTAACGGGATGGAGTGATTCGACAGTATTGAATGCTGCACTGAGGTCCAATAGTACCAGCACTGTGGTTCTTCCACAGTCTCCTGTATTTATACCGGATGATATTCATTAAACACCTTGATAAGGGCGGTCTCTGTACTGTGGTGAGGAAACACGGAAACCTGACTGGAAAACGTCAAAAGCTGCTGGTCATATCTAAGAGAAAGTGTTTAACTGTTGAAACACTCAGCTTTTTCAATAATCTTACTGATAAGGGGAGGTTTGATATGGGCCTGTAGTTCTGGAGTAGTAGTTTGTCTAAACTGTTCTTTTTTCAGCAGTGGTTTGATATTTTGCTTTTATTTTTAGGGACTGAAGGGAAAAAATATAAAGACTGGGAGAAAAAGGAACAAGTCAAGTCAGATGCTATGACAGGCGGGGCTTTCTTAAAGAAGCTGTGGGTAGAACATCAAGGCAGCAGGAGGAAGATTAGCTGCTGAATGATTTCCTCTAAGCTTTTATAGTTTATTTGGCTGAATTAGGGACATTTGGCCAAGATCAATTCAGTTGGAGACAACTTTGGTACTGAACTTGATATGGATGTATAAACTGATACTCTGATCTTTAGGATTTTTCTCAGTAAAGAAATTAGCAAATTCATTGCAGGCCCTGGTGGAGTTGAGTTCAGGAGCCACGGACACAGGAGGATTTGTTAGCTTGTCGACTGTGGCAAATAACGCACAAGTATTATTAATGTTCTTGTTAATGATTTCAGAGAAGAAAGATTCTCTTGCATTTTCAGTTGTAACTTATATCTGTAAAGTCTCTCTTTATAGATGTCATAATGAACCTGTAGTTTTGTTTTTCTCCATCTGCGCTCAGCTTTCCGACACTCCTTTTTCACTTCTAACTTAACTTGGAGCACTTCTCAAGGAATTTTCTTACGGAAAAGACTTTCACTTCTTAATTGGAGCAATGCAGCTAATGATGTCTGAGACTTTAGAATGAAAAGTTATCTACTAAGCTCTTCTACTGAGTTGCAAGGTTTGGAAGTAGCAGAGTAAGCTTGAATAAAAAGTTTCTGTGGCATTTTTCGCCCAAAGGTCTTTTTCTTTTTGATGTCCCTTTGGCTAAATGAGTCACTGGAAATGATGCCTCCATAAGGTAACGAAAAGTGATGGGATAGGGCAGCATCGGTAACACCCCGACTTTAGAAATCTTCAGACCTTTAGTGATGATCAAGTCTAAAATATGTCCCTGTTTGTGTGTTGCGTTGTTTAACATGTTGAGTTAAACCAAAGTTCTAAGTGTGTCACACAGTTCTTTTGCACTTCTGTCTTCAGGGTTGTCAACGGGAAAATTAAAGTCTCCCTGTTAATAATTAAACAGTCATAATCAATGCATATCACAGACAGGAGGTCACTAAAATCATTAAAAAGTTTGGCGTGGACTTAGGAGGCCTGTAAACATTTAGAAACATAGTTAGAGACCGGGGCTCTTTACCTGCAGAGCCAAATGTTCAAAAGAGTCAAATTTTCCCAAAAAGCACCCACACACTTCAGTGAATCATTAAACAATGTTGCCACTCCTCCACCTTTCCTTTGCTGTCTCGTGCTCTATAAAGAAAATTGTAGTTGGAGGAGACGACTCAACAGAATATGTGCTTCATTAAGTCCATGTAACCACGTTTCTGTTAAAAAAAAAAAAACATAACATCAACATTATTGTCAATAATAAAGTCATTAATTAAAAGGGATTTTCCTGACAGAGATCTAATGTTTAATAAAGCCAGTTTATATGAATTAGTGTTTGATGTTGTCTCTGTAGCAGGCTGCATCTGACAGTTTATGCCTCTTAAGTGTCTGTTCCTGTTTGTTCCCATTTTGTTTTTCTTATTTCTGCCACGTATCATCACAGATATTCCATAAGCTCCAGTGTAAGGCCCAAGCTGATGCTGGAAAATGTTATGTCTGATAAGCTTGTTGCCAGGGCCCGGTGTGTATCACGGAGAAGTTATCTGTAATGTTATATTCATTTTTGATATCTGAAATAGTAATTTTGACTAGCAGTAACTCTATTATTGAGATCTGAAATTAGAATTCATCCTCATCAGAATT
>JAGKQL010000007.1:31153593-31222070 GCA_018398635.1 Cyprinodon brontotheroides
AGCTGGACAGGTCACCAGTCTGTCTCAGGGCAGTTTTATGATGTTAGAAATGAAAAGAAATGTTCCAAAGCCCTCACTGGCCTGGAGGAAGATGAACAATGTGATGTAGCCCTAAAAGCACGCTCTGACTGGGATAAATTTTCATGATCCTGATCAAACTATAAACTAAATACAGTTTGAAATAAACACCAATCATCTGAAGAAGGTCAGCTTTCAATGTCAATCTCAATCTCATAAAATCAATTCCCAAATCTACCCCAATGTTAACATCATTTCTTATCATCTACTGTAGATAAGAGTTTTATTTGCAGTCGTTTGATCCTGAAAGTATGACACTTTGGCGTAGCATCCCTAACATCCACAGGCAGCTCACCATGTCAACCTCAGATATGCTGTCCAAACTCTCCCACCTGAACATCCACTCCGACAGGGACAGCAGGACCTGAAGATGGACACAAAAATCATGTTATTATCAATCCTTTTTCAGCCTATAGATGCACTATAAGGTTGTATATTACAGTATATGGTTATAGGCTCTTTAAAACACACCAAACAAATGTTGATGTGCAGCTAATCTCACTGCATACTTTTTAACAGTCTTTAACAGTTATCAACCATTGCATTTGAAATATAATCCCAACAATAAAAAAACACAATTTCTAAATCTCAGAAATCCTCAGCTTCAGGTCAAAGGTTATAGCTACAGTTTTCTTTTAAATCAGAATCATTAATCATAAGCTTCTGCTTGAGGTTTCTTCCTGTTCAAAGGGAGTTTTCCTCTCCAATGTCGCTACAATCATGCTTAGTGGTGAGGGATTGCTGAAGAGTCAGGTGAGTCGATGCAATCAACTGGTTTTCCTTAGATAGAAAAACTTTGAATCAATCTGACTGGATGATCTGGTTGAACTGTAAAGTGCCTTGATATGACATGTTGTGAATTTGTGCTATAGAAATAAACTGAATTTAATTGAGTTTAATTAACTATCCAAGAAAAAAAAACGCATCCACAGGAAAAAAAAGAATAAAGTATGAATTATGTCTGTTAAATGTATGTTTAATATTTGAATCAGGTATCAGATAAATAAATCAATGTTATATCTACTTATTTAAAGCTACAGTGTGTAATAATTACAGGGATATACAGTCAGAAATGTAATATATTATACATAACTATGTTATTTATCATCATCTACGAGCTCAGCCTCTTAACCTTAATATTTGCGTTGCCTTAGAATTCGTTATTTATAATTACATAGGAGCGGGTCTCTCAGCCATGGAGGCAGACATCTTTGTGCTACGGCAGCGCAGAGCCAACAAACTAGCTGATTGAGAGATTGCCAAAACGCCACAACGATGTAGAAAAAATAACGGGTATATTTATTATCTTAAGTCTACATGAAATCTATACCCTACACAGACTAATGAAATACTATCTGTAAAATTATCTATGTAAACAAACCTCATCACTTGAGAAGGTAGGTGATGCGGACGTGGTGGAAGACATTTTGTCCCGTAATGCTCAGCTGCATCTGTGGTGGGGAGATGTTCATGTTGCTGCAGTCTGCAGACCGCTAGATGTCGCTAAAAGTTACACACTGTAGCTTTAATCCTATATTTATATATTTCAGCACATATTTTGGACTTCAATGATTTCCCTACTTGGTGTCTTGCGACCCACTGAGAGGTCTAGACCCCCATGTTTGGAACCCTCTAAGTCGGAGGTCTTCAACAGGGGGTCCACGACCCCTAGGGGGTCCACAGAGGTACAGAGGCAAAATTTTGGTTGATTTGACTTTTTTTTTTTCCCCTGCGATTTTTTCCACTAATTGAAATGTCTTTTAAATCAACAATAACATGAATTCAACAAGACTGTAGCAAACAGATCAATAGAGGCAGAAGATGTCTTTTCAGTCATCAATGCTCACATTCAGCTTGACAGACAGGAGCTCTTTTTCAAGCTGGACACCGCTTCATTCACAACACCTGTCCCATCAACCAGGAATCAGAAATACTTTAATAATACCAGAGAGAAATTACATTTGTTACATTACTCCATCTGTAATACAGGGACTATAGGACCAGCTTGATATAATACAATTTCATACAATATATATAATTAGGGGGTCCCCGCTCCATCGCCATCAGTTTGGGGTCCTTGACCTGGAAAACGTTGCAGACCCCTGATCTAAGCCATGACTAATAACTGGAATTATTTCATGAGGTGTTTCATTAAGCAGTTGACAGGACTCTGCTGTATGTGTAGCTCAGCTGGACTGAGTGGGATTTTCAGGAAATAAGGACGATTTTAGGATTTGGAGGGGATATGGAAGGGAATCCCCCCCCTATCGTTAGGAGGAAAACAAATTGACTGGAGCTGCTGTCATTTGTTTAGTGCAGTGACATTGGCTGCTCTAGTATGAGTTAATCCATGGAAGCAGTACTTTGAGTGCCAGCCTTAAGCATAAGAACAAGCAAATCTGCTACCTGGAAGATGGGATATTAACTCCTGCCCAGTTCCAGCTGTTAGTCTTCGTCCGTACCGTACTATTATTTCATACCATATGCTAACGCAACACGCGTGCCGGACACATTAAATCCTCATCCTCGCTAGGGTGACATAACATCGTGAGACACTCTGCTGGATAAAAACAAAACGGTAGCAGAATGGACCGAGAGAGCAGAGGAGAGGTTCGAAATGTTCCTGTGATGCTCTCTGTTTCAGTCTGGGCAGCTTCGCGACATGAGACCAGAGCCAGGCTGAACTAAACTCAGATCTATTAAAAAGCTTTTTCAGAGCAGTGTCCTCCTGGTTACAAGTTGACAAGATGTCCTAGCATTTTGAAGCGCTCTTTTTGCAACCACAATATTCACTAATGCTGAGAGCAGACCTATTAGTGCATCAAAGCAAAGCTCCACTTCACAGCTGCTGATGACTCCGTTGCTTTTAACAGCTCTTCAGTGCAATGCTTAACTGCATCTGCTGGCATTTTCTCACGACCCTGAGGTCCCACACACCGACATCAGCTTCCATGGTGAGTGGACACCTCAGGTCAAAGGAAAAATTTACTTATACTTACATGGATTATTTTCAGAGCTCTACCGAAGCCCAGTGGTTCATATACTACAAAAACACCAAACCGACAGAATCATGTTTTCTGCAGTGGTTTGAGATTTAAGTCAACAATCTGATTCCTTTTTACTTACACTAACTAACTGAGTCATTACACAATCGCCCTTTCAGCACCGGAGGAGAGAAGGATTGGATTCTGACTTTTTTGATGTTTTGTCAGGAGAGAGGATTTACTGGACCTAAACCTCAAAGGTTGCTAGATCAATAAATAAATAAAAACTGACTGAATTTAGTTCCTTATGAAAAAAGTTCAAGTTCTGTTAAAGTTTATTTATGAATAGATTGTAAATGGCAAAAACCTAAAAGAAGAAAGCTCAATTCAGAGCTCAGAAATACCTCCTGAGGAGTTCTGGAGAGACAATAATGTAAAATGTTAGTATTTTGCCAGTTTTCTTTCACTAAATGGGTTGTTTTTTTTTGCTTCAGTTCGAGCTAACTATCATGGGTGCTAATTAGTTTACAATTATTTTAATATTTTATTGAATTGTTTGAGCCCCAGTTTAACCCTATGTTAAATATGTATATATATTTTTTCCCAGTGTTTTATTCTCATTACACTGTCACAAGTAGAGAGCAACAAAATTAAGTCTCTCAATGGGGAATTGATGTGTGCTGCACATCAATTGTTCAGGTTCGTCCTCAGGGAGCTGAGTGACACAGACTGCCAGAGTGGCAACCTCAGGATTCTCAGGATTCCAAGCGCAGTGGCCAAAACGCTAGGTTAGCATTTAAGCCTTGCAGGCATTAGCATGAAGGGTGTTGCCTTAGGACCCCAGCTGGTCCTTAGGCAACACCCAGGTATGAACCCAGGCCTCCTTTTTGCAGGATGGGTGACTTATCACTTGACTTACCAGGTGAGCTTGCCAGTCGCTAGAAATTTTCATCTGCATTTATCCCAGTGGGCTGCCATCATGAGCAGTGTGTCATGATCTGCTGCGATAGCTGGCCTTATTTACTCCTGCCTTTCACCTGCTTTACTCTTTTCAGCTCCTAATTATCAGCAGTGTATTCTCATTATGAGTTTGTATGAAATCATACCTAAAAGTTATGCACCGTAATTTCGTACGCTTTTGGACGTTTTTCGCCGTATGCGCATGCCCATCTGGACGCACCATTCACGCAACATAGAATATAAATTACAATTAGCCTCCCAACCCTAACCCTAACCCTAAGATATAAAACAGCAAGCAACGTGGTTAGAGACATGAATAAGTGATGATTGCACTGTTTTCCCCAGTTTTACGTCCGTCCGCTGATCTGCTTTTTTTCTGTCTGCCAGCGCATGCGCACTGATGTGTTTTGTTGAGGAAAAACGTCCAAAACGTACGAAATAGTGTGCATAACTTTTCATACGATTTCATACGAACTGATAATGAGAATATGTTGAATTATCACTCATCTCATCCACCTGCCAGTTGCCCTTATATTGGGCTCAGTTGCAGCTATCACATCCAGATCATTAGATGTTGTTTCTGTTCAGTCTGTTTCAGTTCTGTTCATTCTAAGTTTCATGTCCTGGATCCTGGTGGCCAGAGAAAAAGGTTTTTGTGTCTATCTTGTCTCCTGCTCGTCCATTGTTCCTCCCCTGCTGAGTCCTCTGGGTTTTTGGC
Organism: Cyprinodon brontotheroides; assembly: GCA_018398635.1. Taxonomy (NCBI): domain Eukaryota; kingdom Metazoa; phylum Chordata; class Actinopteri; order Cyprinodontiformes; family Cyprinodontidae; genus Cyprinodon; species Cyprinodon brontotheroides. The sequence continues at coordinate 31,158,334 of JAGKQL010000007.1, forward strand.
TCTTTACGCAGAGGTTCAGTTTTTATTCCAGTAAACCTGGCTCCAAGGTACCCTCTTCCACTGTGCCTGCTCAGCTGCACCTGATTCTGTCTTCCTGTCCATGTCCACCTGGTCACGCTTCTGGAACCTGCCTGGGAGCTCTAGCATGCCAGGAAGCCTGGATCCTGCCTGTTCTGAATCCCTGTCCAGGATCAGCTTCCTGCAAGTCCTCTGGGACTGCAGCACCGGGGACTCTCTGGGTGACGCGCGCCACGTCAGCTGTCAACCCATTGGATCGCACCCCCTTCAAGGGTGATGGACTGAACTGTTAAACCAGGTAAGTGACTCAATGAGCTCATCATTTTCTGTCAGATGATTGTGGTCACCTTGAATACTGGGTCCATCTGTCTCATTTTATTACAGAGTGGAGGCTGTGGGAGTGGGTTTCGAACTCACAACCTCAGGATCCCAAATTCTACGTACAAATAATGAATTATTCTCTCTGAAAACAGAGACCCCAGTGCCTTACTTCTGCAGGCAGCCTCAGCTTTCCAAGGCAGCGGACATTGCTTCTATAAACTGCCAGGAAACGCATCCATCCCTCATCTGCTCATGGATTAGCAGCTATAAATCTGTCATCAGTTGACCACGCTCAGATCAGACAGCGATGAATATACATTACACGCATAAATCCAAAAAGGGAATTCCAGTGATGCAATGCATTAGCTAGATCTACAGAATATCTCAGTGCTACTTTTTAATGCAAATATCACTAATGGATAGCAGATGTATCCATCTCCTTAGAAGCTTTGAAGCATGATCCAGAGATTCCCAAAGAAATAAAAACATGCATTAACGGAAGCATAAGACCTGCAGTTTCAGCCACTCTGGTTCTGGTCTTGCTCAGGAAAAAAAAGTCATATTTATTGTGGTGCAGTCAACACAGGACGCAGTTGTGTAACAAGCTTTGATGAAACTATTAGGAACCAGAGCAGCTGTTTGAGCTCACATTTCTCACTCAGCCTGATGATTGCACTGAAATCCCTCTGACTGAAATGACGATGGGGGGGCTCAGCATTCAGTGATGCCACAACAAAAAGAAGCCATTTGTTCTTTGGTTGCGTTTCTGCAGGATCTGACAATAACAGCTGACAAAAGCAAAACGCAAAGAACCCAGTTGGATGTCTGCTGACATCTGTGGATGCAACTAAAAAAAGCATCAAATCCACAGTGGTTTAAACTGGGCTGCATGATGCTAAACAAGAGAAAACACGACTCTTTGGTTTGAATATAAGCTCCTTATTTATAATTGGCTGCTTAAACCCAAGCAACATCTGTTTTTTCTTTCTGACGATCAAGGGGAATACAAAACACACAATGACTACGGACTGAACAAACATTCTTCTGCCAACATTATCAAGGAAATATACAAAAAACATCTTGAACGGCTTCAGAAAAGCTCGGCAGAGCTTCAAACGGATCAAGAACCTTGACTCTGAAGCAACAATGGGAAGAAAGGACTGTGACTCCATTTCTGGAGAGAAATATCAGCTGTGCTGCTGCCATCAACACCTTTGTTTATAGATGTTGGAGCTTGGCCTGTTTTTCAGTGTAGTCCTGTTTCTCTGACTGTGACTAACTGGATGTGCTCTCTTCATCGCCTCTGACATGGGAGCTGGCTAGGAGCTCGTCTGCCTGGCTGTGTGTTTCCTGGACAGGGGCCGCCTGTGGAGCTGGTTGACAGCTGCCTTTTGTATTCTATGCTTCTTTTTCTATGTCTGCTTCTGTCTCCTTGAACCCCAGTCGGCCTCAGCAGATGGCAGCTCACACTGAGCCTGGTTCTGCTGGAGGTTTTTCTTCCTCACCTGTTCAAAGGGAGTTTTTTCCTCTCCACTGTCGCTACAAGCATGCTTATAGTGTGAGGGATTGCTGAAGAGTCAATGAGTCGATGCAATCAACTGGTTTTCCTTAGATAGAAAACTTTGAATCAATCTGACTGGATGATCTGGTGAACTGGAAAGTGCCTTGAGATGATACGGTTTGAATCGGGTGCTATAGAAATAAACTGAATTGAATTGACTTGAAAAAAGGACAGATTCAATAACAGCTCTGCCAGTTCAACTCATGCTTCTTTAGTCAGCAAGACTGTGATGAGACAATAGCTCAATAATCTTGAACCAATCACTATGCCTCATGTTTATTTTTACAGATTGGGTAGGAGCAGCCGCTTTTTTGTCACACTTCAATGTATGAATAAAATAATCAGAATCTGACTACATGATTGGTTTGAGCTGAAAGAATCTGAGTTTGGTCAAACTAAGATCAATGATAACTTCCTCTGGTTCAATGACTATGATTGTTCAGATGATATTTGTCATTAACTGCATCTGTTAAAGTTAACTGATCTGAACAGGAAGTCGACAGAGCTTACCTGCGAATGCTGGCCTCATGGTGAAGTCATGTTCGTCGACGCGCAGTAGATGGCTGGTTTTCAGCTTCCGGCTTTTGGTGCCATCTGCAGTTTTCCTTGACAGAGGACTGAAAAGAGCAAACAAAGCAAACAATGGGGTTTGGAAACCCTGGATTAAGCACCAGTGGTTTTATAAAGAACAACAAGGTTAGCCTTAAAGGAAAAGTCCGCTCAAATTCAGAATTCAAACTTCTGAAAGTTCTTTAAATATGAAATTATTCCATCCTGTTCAATAAATGATCAGTGTTTTTAATTCAGAGTACTTTTCATGTGAATGTGTTTTACTGGAGGCATCCATGTTTGTCAAAGAACACTACTGCCACCTACTGGTTTGTAATGTCATGGTGCGGTATCAGCTGTTGATCAAGTCCCAGTGCTGATGTATTATTCAAGTCATCTTGAAAACATTCTTCTTCCAAATGTTGGCTACATATTACGGGGTTTTTCTCTACGGCCAGAAGTTCAATGGCAAATCCTCCCTCTTCAAGCTGGCGATCCAACCACCAACCCGGTCCGTGGAGGATCAGGAATCAGAAAGGTGAATTAACTTTTTTTCCCCTTTTACCCGATGTATCCCAGCATCCAGCTGCCATGCACGTGGGCATTGTCAGTTTCACTATAGCTCTGGTGAATTTCAAATGGTGAAGTCCTCTGGAAATCTTCAATAATAGTTGTTGATTGCAGATGTGTCTAGTAGTTCCGATTGATTTTGCTTGTAAAGCGGGAGAATGACGCTAGGCTTACCGCACCGTGACGCCACTGCCGGAAGATGGCAGGAGGGAGGGGGTTACTATATTTGGGGCAAAAAATGGCTGCTCCCATTTCATTTTTACTGATCAACGCTAAATTAATTAAATCACAGCAAACAGGTTAGTTTTAGGTATAAATAATGATCCATTGGTTATTCTTTGCTGAACAGACTTCTCCTTTAAATAAATGCTGCTCCTCATCGTTTAAACCAGGGCCTCTTAACCCCGGCCCTAAGGGGCCCACTGTCCTACATGTTTAGGTGTTTTCCTGCCTCCACACACTTGACCTGAATGAAAAGGTGATTACCAGGCATTTGCAGCTGCCAAGGGGTGAGGCAATCACCTGAATCAGGTGTGCTCGAGCAGAGACACATCTAAAACATGAAGAACCAGGATTAAGAAACCCTGAAAATATCAGCTGCAGTCTTCATCCATTGATCTAAAGGTTTGATATGACTTCTTGTTTTGTTTGAAAGGCACAGATTCTATGCAGTTCTTAAAACTCTTATGGTCTTAAAAAACTGTATGCTTTGACTAGTTTTCAGAGAACTGCAATCAAACTACTTGGATCAATAGTCTATAAATGTTTTATCCATTAAAGGTCCTGAACTTAGGTCTATGCTTTCAATGTGTAAATCTGTTATTGTCATCTGTCAATCCAAAGAAGACAGAAGTCTTTTTACTGCCAGTGATTCCTGGAGCATAACTCACCAGCTGATCATTCATTTCAGATTTTTCAGAACAGATTTAATTCAGATTGAACCTTATTTTGTTCTCTGTCATTCCAAGAACTAGACGTAGAAAAGGTGAAGCTGAGTTTAAAGGAAACTCTTCAGGAAGTCTGAGGAAAACGGTAGAAAGCTTGTTTCTATAAACTGCTCAGAAATAAACCTTACAGTATACAGTGAAGGAATCCTTTGCATGAAGGGGTATTTGGATGGATACAGTCTGTTAAACCTATTTCTATGTTTTAATTGAGGCATATTTCACCTTTCCTTTAATTAACAGACCTTTGGTATTCCCATTATTATTAGCCTTATGGCTCTAATGCACCATAAATGATAGTCAGAAGCAGGTCAAAACTAAACCCACCTCAGGATGGCCCTGCTCAGAATAAACCAGAGACATTAGATCCATTTCCAGCTCATTTCATTCACTTTGAGACTGAAAGCAAGATCCCATGAAAACCAACAAAATAGAGGTGAAAGAGAATGAGAGTAAAGTTACACACCCATTCACCAGGCCAGCCTCCAAGCCTGTCTTCCCAACCAGAAGCAGGGCGTCGGGCGTTTCATGGAGGGCTCTGCAAAGACAAACAGTCATTTTCTAGGAAAGAATGAAAAAGTGAGAACAGGAGGTACGAAAACACAGTTAGAGGTTAGAGTTTCAGTCTTTCTGAATTCTGCATCCTTTAAATTCACTTTTTCCCCTAAATAAACCAGCAGAGCAGAGGTTGATTGTTTCATACTGGACACACTGGCTTTCCTCCTACAGAGGGCTGCTGGTCTTACAGATACAGAACAGATCACTATGTCACCTGGATTTATGCCCCGTCTGGAACTATTCCTAAAAATGCTCAGGCTGTCACACAGTGATGATGTCATGCAAAATATACAGGGCGCCATTTGTTGAGTTAAGCAGTCAAAACTTAGGAGCAATGTTAGTGCTTATACAGCATATTTTAACAGAAAAATAAGGGATTTATTTTTTAGTCATTTAATCATTTATAAAAATCTTACTTTGTTAAATAAATATTTAGTTTGGAGCTAAATATTTATTTAAAAAACTAAATATTTTATTTGCAAACTAATTGTTTAGTTCAGAACTAAATATTTATATAACAATGTAAGATTTTTTATAAATGAATGAATGACAGTGAATAAACCCTTATTTTTCTCTTAGAATATGCTAAATGACAACAGATATTTTTTCTAAATGTTCACTGCTTAATTTAACAAATTGCGCCCTATGAAAACAAAACAGAAAATATGGATTCGATTTTTTTGGCCAATCTAAATCCCAACCACTTACTGTAATCATGAAACCTACAGATTGTTTCCAACAATACTGACTGAAAACCAACCAACCATGAAAAGCCTGCAGATGTTCAGAGAGGAAAGCGAAGGCAGTCAGCAGTGATGCTCAGCTAAATGCTTCCTTCTGGTTCAGAGAAAACACACAGCGTGGGATCCTAGAAAGTCACAAATGTTGCAAAGCGAAACTTGTGTCTCCCAGTTAAAAAAGGAAAGGTGCAAAAACTCAGACCATAGAGGTGTACGCTACGCCTCATTCTGGTACCAATTCAATACCAGAATCACCAATAGTGATACTTTTTTATACCTACGGTTTAAAGGTGAGTTGTGATGTGATACTCATCATGATATTTGGGTCATGATACAATATTATCACAATACATTACAATATTCTACCCAGTTAAAATAATAAATAATAATAATTAAATGCAGAGATAAAAAAAAGCATGTGTTGTATGTGTTCATCAGCTGAGCTATTTCTATAGTTATGCTGCTATAAGTTTAGACTGCTGGAGGGACATAGGGACCCCTTTTCATCATTCTGCTTCATTCTATCTCTTTCTTTAGATATATCTGTTGCTGTTTTTCTTTGTTGAAAATGTATTTCCATGATGGCAGATAGCAGCCCTTAGGAATAAATCTGGACGCCACTGTTTAAGAGATTTAATGAAAAATTAGAGAAACTCAGAGCAGATATTATTAGTAGTTTATGAATTTTTTTTAACATTTGAGTTGTTGCCATGTGACTTAGTTGTTCAGTAGGATGAGTTTTCAAAGCAGAGCTGCAGTGTCTTTGTGGTTACAGATTCAACCTTAATCTATTTCACACTGGCCAAAAATCCCCGTTTCAACCAGGAACAGTGGTTTTTAGTGGCAGTGGGAGCAGCTCACTAACACATGTCTATTCAGGTCAAGGACTCGGCAAGCGACCAACTTGAGTAGACGTGTGAATTAGTAACTTTTACATGTAGTTGATTAAGATTTGACTGTAAGTATCAATACTTTTACTAAAGTACTACTGTTGAGTACTTCGTCCATCACGTTCACAGTTCCCCAAACGTCTCAATGTTCACCCTCTGCAGGCAGATAAAACCAAGTCCAGTCATTCTCTACTCCGGACAAATGAAACTCTAATTAATCTGCATCTAACCACAGAACATCAGCTCCTTCCTGGGTCTCTGGACCCATGGAATCCCAAATAACATTATTAACATGTCTTTGTAAATAAACACTTTAAATCCTGATCATTCCTTGTGAGCTCTCTGCATTTGGGTCCAAAATTATTTAAAAAACCATGAGATCAGATGTTTTATTTTAATATAATTCAATAGTTTTCCACAAATAAAAGTTTGAAGTTAAGTAAGAACCAGAGTTGCACCAATTCTGTTTACATTTACCTATTTTTGTCATTACTACCTTTACTACTAATACTTTTTCTTTTTACACGAATTTGAAATGGGAGACTCTTGGCCACTGTGTTTTAGAGACAGAAAAATAGAAAACAAATAAACTGGAGGTAAATGAAAATAAGTCCTGGAATTATTTTAACATCTCACATAGGCTATATTATATCTTTATTTTTAGTATTTTACATTATTTGGAGAAAAAGAGACATTTACAGTGTTACATTTAAAGCTATCTACCCTGGTTAAGCTCTCAGAAACCTTTAAAAATAATACAAATATTGAGAGTTAATAATAACATTAGTCAGTAGGATGGAAAACACTTCATGACCAAATTATGTTCCTGAACTTTGGGTGGATGGATGGATGGATGGATGGATGGTTTGCTCCCTCAGGTCGTACCTCCCAGGCTTCAGCGTCTCCTCCGGCTCAGCCCAGCGCCTCTCTCTGCCTCTCAGGGACCCAGCAGCCGTCAGTCCGGAACACAGAACCAGGACCAGGACCAGGACCAGGACCCTGGCTTTAAGCAGCATGGTGACGTTCAAACATTCAGCGGGGATTCCAGGAGACAGCGGGCAGGCTGCTGGGAGTCCGGTAGCATCTCCCCCTCAGAGGCGGTGTGATGAGCATGGGAGCGCTGCGTCCTAACAGCTTCCTCTCACTGACACTGAGCGTTAAAGTCTGGAAGCTGCTCTGATTGGACAGAATCCAGCTGCAGGACAGAATCCAGCTACAGAGGCAGAATCTGCAGCTGCAGGACAGAATCCAGCTGCAGGACAGAATCCAGCTGCAGGACAGAATCCAGCTGCAGGACAGAATCCAGCTGCAGGACAGAATCCAGCTGCAGGACAGAATCCAGCTGCAGGACAGAATGCAGCTGCAGGACAGAATCCAGCTGCAGGACAGAATCCAGCTGCAGGACAGAATCCAGCTGCAGGACAGAATCCAGCTGCAGGACAGAATCCAGCTGCAACACAGAATCCAGCTGCAGGACAGAATCCAGCTGCAGGACAGAAACAGCTGCAGGACAGAATCCAGCTGCAGGACAGAATCCAGCTGCAGGACAGAATCCAGCTGCAGGACAGAATCCAGCTGCAGGACAGAATCCAGCTGCAGGACAGAAACAACTGCAGGACAGAATCCAGCTGCAGGACAGAATCCAGCTGCAGGACAGAATCCAGCTACAGGACAGAATCCAGCTGCAGGACTGAAACAGCTGCAGGACAGAATCCAGCTGCAGGACAGAAATCCAGCTGCAGGACAGAATCCAGCTGCAGGACAGAAACAGCTGCAGGACAGAATCCAGCTGCAGGACAGAATCCAGCTGCAGGACAGAATCCAGCTGCAGGACAGAATCCAGCTGCAGGACAGAATCCAGCTGCAGGACAGAAACAGCTGCAGGACAGAATCCAGCTGCAGGACAGAATCCAGCTGCAGGACAGAATCCAGCTGCAGGACAGAATCCAGCTGCAGGACAGAATCCAGCTGCAGGACAGAATCCAGCTGCAGGACAGAATCCAGCTACAGGACAGAATCCAGCTGCAGGACAGAATCCAGCTGCAGGACAGAATCCAGCTGCAGGACAGAATCCAGCTGCAGGACAGAAACAGCTGCAGGACAGAATCCAGCTACAGGACAGAATCCAGCTGCAGGACAGAATCCAGCTCCAGCTGCAGGACAGAATCCAGCTGCAGGACAGAAACAGCTGCAGGACAGAATCCAGCTGCAGGACAGAAACAGCTGCAGGACCAGCTGCAGGACAGAATCCAGCTGCAGGACAGAATCCAGCTGCAGGACAGAATCCAGCTGCAGGACAGAATCCAGCTGTAGGACAGCTGCAGGACAGAATCCAGCTGCAGGACAGAAACAACTGCAGGACAGAATCCAGCTGCAGGACAGAATCCAGCTGCAGGACAGAATCCAGCTGCAGGACAGAATCCAGCTGCAGGACAGAAACAGCTGCAGGACAGAAGGAGGCCCAGGACATGCTGGAGGGACTATGTTTCTCTGCTGGCCTGGGAGTGCCTTTGGTTCCCCCAGAGGAGCTGGACCAAGAGTGGCTGGGAAGAGGGACGTCTGGGCCTCCCTACTACTGAACCTGCTATCCCCACGACCCTCAGAACCTGGATAAGAGGAAGAAGATGGATGGATGGATGGATGGGATTGATGGATGATGGATGGATCGATGGATGGATGGATGGACGGATGGACGGATGGATGGATGGATGGATGGATGGATGGGATTTCGACGGACGGATAGATGATGGATGGATGGATGGATGATGATGGACGATTTCGATGGATGGATGGACGGATGGACGGATGTATTTGATGGATGGACGGACGGACGGACGGATGGATGATGGATGGATGGATGGATGGATTACGGATGGATGATGATGGACGGGATGGATGGACGGACGGATGACGGACGGATGGACGGATGAATGGATGGATGGATGGATGGACCGACGGACAGACGGATGGACGGATGGATGGATGGATGGACGGATGGATGGACGGACGGATCGATCGATGGACGGACGGACGGATGGATGGATGGATGGATGGATGGATGGATGGATGGACCACCAAAGCCAGCGTTTAAATATGTGGATGATACATTTCTCAGAATCCAGCTAAAAGAAGTGGAAGCTTTCACAAGACATACTAACTCAGGATGACCCAACACATCAGTTTTCACCATAGAAGTTACAGCCAACGACAACAAGCTACCTTTTCTGGTCTGTTTGTGGAGCATGGAAGGAGATGGAAACCTCAACATTGAAGTCCATAGGAAATCCACTCACACAGACCTATGTCTTCCTTTTGACTCACACCACCCCCTGGAACATAAACTTTCTGTCATCAGAACCTAACAACACCTGGCTTAGCATGTCCCTACTAAAACAGAAGGGAAGCACAAAGAACAGAAACACATCAAAGATGCTCTCCAAACCTGTGGATACCCAACCTGGGTGTTTGTCAAATCAGCAAGGAAGCAGTGAGAAGTTTAAACATAAATACATCTCCATCCCATATGTTGCTGGAATCTCTGAAAAACTCAACAGGATTTTCTCCAAGACACTGTGGTCCATCTACACCATGTTCACATTTTAGACAAACAAGGTGGTTTGAGAGGGGCGTGAAGAAAGCATTCTATGTTAAGAAAGGAAAACACAAACTTAAACAGAGGGATCGGACTCAGATTTCAGCTTTCAAAAACTTTACAATGCAGCAATTAATTAGATCACTTCCCCGCTATCATCCCAACCTTCAATAGAGGGGACCATATCACCTCGGCCTATTTAGCCAGGTCAACAATTCCCTCTAATGACCCCTTCAGGTGACACATAGACAGGTATGTGGGCATTTGCAGGCTAACAAAGAATAAGCTAAATCGACCCCCATTCCAAAGGGGTGGACCCGTTTATCCGTTTCCTAATTGCATGTTTGCTAAGAAACAAAGAAACAAGGATTTTTGGGATACTGTATAAAAACCTGGAACTCAACGCTATTTCTGGACACTTTTGAAAATAGAAAACCGTTAAAATATAAAAGCTTTCTGCTCCTTGATTTAATGCAGAGCTGCGCACTTTGAAGCAAAAATGCTAGGAAACTGGAGAGAAAATATACGCCTGCCACAGGCCTTCGAGAGTCCTTCCTCAGTCTGGAAAAATAGTTTAATGCTGTATAAGAGGACCCTTTGTAAAGCAAGAGCAGCATGTACTTCTCCTCAATAATAGAGGAGAATAAGAATGTAATCCTAGATATCTCTTTTAATACAGTTGCCAAACTCACCCAGAGCCATAGCCATAGCTGTTGAACTGTCCATTCCACACTGCTCTTAGCTTGTCATGATTTTATGGGATTCTTTATAATATAGATTGATCTTATTAAAAATAAGATCATAAGCACTTCTCTATCCGCGATTGTATCTGAGGTAGTCATGGAATTTGAACACCGGGTTTAGACTGCTTTTGATCCAGTTGAACTTTCACTGAATTAGCAAAAATTATTGTCTTCATCTAAGCCTTCAACTTGTATGTTAGATCCAGTTCCAACCAGGTTATTTAAGGAAGGTATTCACTTTGATCTCCTCCTCCATTTTAGATGTAATTAATCCATCTCTGTTACAGGGATATGTACCTAAGGGTTTTTAAGGTTGCTGTAATTAAACCTCTGATTAAGAAACCGTCTCTTGACCCAGATGACTTGGTCGTATTATAGACCTATATCCAATCTTCCTTTCTTATCTAAAATTCTTGAGAAAGTAGTTGCCAAACAAAAGTTTGCGATCACTTACACGATAATGAACTTTTTGAAGAGTTTCAGTCTGGCTTTAGAGCTCATCATAGCACTGAAACAGCTCTGGTGAAAGTCACTAATGATATTCTCATGGCCTCAAATAATGGACTTGTATCTGTGCTCGCCCCAAGTTGATCCAGTCCAGTGCTGCATTTTGGATACAGTTGACCATACATATTCCTTTTTAGAAAGACTTGAATATTTTGTTGGAATTAAAGGAACAGCATTAGACTGGTTTAAATCTTATCTATCTGATCGAATTCAGTTTGTTCATGTTAATGATAGATCTTCCACATGCTGTCAAAGGTTCATCATGATGGGAGTACCACAGGGATCAGTGCTAAGGACAATTCTCATTACTTTATACATGCTCCCAATTGGTAGAGTTATTAGACAGCATGGGATTAATTTCCACTCGTTATGCTTTGATGATACCCAGCTATATCTGTCTATAAATCCAGATGAAGCTAACCCATTACATTAGATTACAGGCATGTCTTGAAGACACATAAAAACGTGGATCACTCTTAACTTTCTCCTTCTGAATGCAGACAAAACAGAAGTTATAGTCTTTGGACCAGAGTCTCTGAAAAAGAAGCTGATTAGTCAGTCACTTCATTTGGATGGGATTAAACTGATTTCAGATAATAAAGTAAAAAATCTTGGTGTTGTTTTTGATCAGGACCTGTCATTTAAAATCCCATATCAAAGAGGTTTCTTTTAGAATTTCCTTCATTTCATCTGGAGGGAACATTTGCAAAAAATGAGAAATCTCCTGTCCAGGGTTGATGCTGAGAAAACTAGTCCATGCATTTGTTACTTCAAGGCTTGGACTATTGTAATTCTTTTTTACTATCAGGAAGTCCACAAACTGTAAAGTTAAAAGCCTTCCAGCTGATCCAAAAATGCTGCAGCCAGAGTTCACTGTATGAAAATGAAAAAAGAGAGATCATAGTCTAAGCCTATCACTGGCTTCTCTTCATAAGGCTTCCTGTTAAATCCAGCACAGAATTTAAAATTTCCCTCTCACATATAAAGCCTTAAATGGCCAAGCTCCATCTGATATCAGAGATCTGATTGTTCCTTATGTTCCCTAACAGAGCACTTCAAACTCTCAATCTGCAGGTTTACTAGTGGTTCCTAGAATTTCTAAAAGTAGAATGGGAGTGTTGTTCAATAGTTGTCGTACCCTCCTGTGGAACCAACTACCAGTTTTAGTCCATGAGGATGACATCCCTGTCTACTTTAAGGCTAGGCTTAAAAACTTCTCCTTTTGATACCACGCCCTGGACGCAGCTCAGTACTTACAGGTCATTGCTTCTATGATGCTTTTCTATGTCTGCTTCGTCTCCTTGAACTCCAGTTTCCTGGACGGGCCGCCTCACACTGAGCCTGGTTTTCCGCTGGAGGTTTCTTCCCGTTCAAAGGGAGTTTTCTCCTCCACTGTCACTATAAGCATGCTTAGTGTGAGGGATTGCTGAAGAGTCAATGAGTCGATGCAATCAACTGGTTTTCCTTAGAGATAGAAAACTTTGTATCAATCTGACTGGATGATCTGGATAAATTGTAAATAGCCTTAAGATTACATGTGTTGTGAATTTGGCTATAGAAATAAACTGAATTGAATTGAAATTAAAAATGCAAGCAGATGATAGTCTCTCTCTCTCTCTCTCTCTCTCTCTCTCTGATCTAAGAATTGTTGCTGTGCTGTGGTGGAGTTTACATTTTACAGTGTTAATAAATTAAGATTTTGGAAGTATTTTAAGTGTCCACTCTCACTAATTTCCATGAACCTGGCCTCAAGGTATTGCACAGTTGGTTTGCACAGTTGGTATACACATTCAGTACACCAAAAAAAATGTGGTGGGCCAGTCTAGTCCAAAATGCCAGGGCCAATTTTTTGTCCCAGTCCACCCCTGGTGTAGCTATAGTTAAGCTGTAGTTAAACTGACAATTCCCATGTGCATGGCAGCTGGATGTTGAAATAGATCGGGTAAAAGTTCAGAATGACTTGGATAATAGCGCGTTGTGACAAACACCAGATACAGCACTGGGACTTGATCAGCCAGCCGCACCGTGGCGTCACTAACCAGTAGGTGGCAGTAGTGTTCTTTGACAAACATGGATGCCTACAGTAAAGCACATTCACATGAAAATTACTCTGAATTAAAAACACTGATCATTTATTGAACAGGATGGAATAATTTTACATTTAAAGAACTTTCAGAAGTTTGTATTCTGAATATGAGCCGGACTTTTCCTTTAACAAATGTTGTGTTTTTAGGTGTCAGCTTTTTGTGAAACAGAGCGTCACACCAGCAGTCAGCCACGGAGGAGGTAGTGTGATGATCTGTGTTGCTTCAGAACCTGCATGACTCGCTGGAACTAACAGAACCAAGACAAGAAAATCCTGAAGATGAACCATTCCTCAGATTGTGACCTTTAACCTGGATGTGATCTAGGGCAGTAATGCTGCCCTAAAACCTAAAAGGAAGGCTTTTTGAGTGGCCTAGTCAAAGTCTGTACTCAGAGCTGATGGAGACAGTGCAGTCTGATCTTAAACAGATGTGTCCTTTATCCTCTTTTGTCTGCAGAACATTTCCTCTCAAAGAATAAACGAAGGTGAAACATCAGGTTAAAAGACGTTCCTAGATTTAGGTGCTGACCAACCTGAAAAGAACATCTCATCTGAATAATCCCTTATGGTTTCAGCTTTCTGCAAACCGTTGTTATATATCTGCCTGAAATCCAGAGACGGTTCAGAAAAAGTTTGATTCTTAAAAATGATCCGGTTAAAAGTGGAATCCTTTCTGCTGTGGATCTTGGCATAAATGAGGCTTTAGCGGCAGATGTTTTCTATCCCAAATTAGAAAATCACTTCATCTGAAACATGGCAGACAAGAGAGCCCTGCAGAGGATAGTGAGGGGAGCTTTTATTACAGCGTATAAGTTGCTGCCATGTGACCAAGTTGTTCAGTAGGATGAGTTCCCAGAGCAGAGCTGCAGTTTCTCTGCTGTGATAGATTCAACCTTTGACCTCTATTCAGGGAAAGTAGGAGAATCTCCAACTGTTTTCACTTTGCCTTGTTTTTAAATTAAGAAATAATAATCAAAATATCTGCCCTTATTTTTTGTGTCATTTTTATGCAGAAGTTCTTTCCAGGTGGTGTAGAATCTATAGCAGGTGTTTCTACGCATTCAATTCAATTCAGTTTATTTCTATAGCGCCAATTCCCAACACGTCATCTCACGGCACAGAGACAATTCAACCAGATCATCAATACATCAATAGATCAGGATGTTTCTGAAAGTTACAAGATTCTTTAAAATTACTCTGAAAATTATACAGAAATGTTCTGATATTAGAAAATTTAATTTATATTTTTATTACAGTACTTTCAAAAGAGAGTACTTTAATACTTTAACTTAAATAGATGTTTGACCCAGTAGCTGTGAGTATCAATACTTTTACTCAAGTACTACTGTTGAGCACTTCTTCCACCACAATCTAAGATGCATTATAGTTGGACTGTAAATACTTCTTTTTTCTAGTATTTCTACCTCCTATTTATTTACTTTTGCATTTTTAACTGGATAGAAGTGAGGTGAAGGGAAGCCTGTTGGGTGATTGCCTGGTCCAGTTCTATCCCACCACCTCAGTCATTTCCTGCAGTGGATCCTGCTTTATGCTGCTCACAGAGTTTAGAAAAAATGCTCAGAAATATTCCAGCAGTACATCAGGCGGTACTATTGTATGGTGGCTAAAACAAACCAAACAGAAGACTGGTAAATATCTCAGCTCTAATGTAACCCCAGAAGTGAAGTAATTTATGGTAAATCTATTTCAATAATTAGCGTAATTGTAACGGGGACCAGGAGTCCCATTACCCCATAAAATATGATTATTGATTTAGTGTTATGTAGTATTAAGTTGGAACAAATAGTTGGGTTGTTTCAGTTCTTTATTGTAGTTTTGTTTGGACATTTTTATGCATTCTTCTGAAGCAGAAGGACTGGTCCTCCTGCCTGTGGAAAGAAGTGTAAACCATCCATCCATTTCCCTTCACCATTATCCCTGCTGGGGTCACGAGGGCTGCTGGTCCCTATCTCCATCTGTCAACAGGTGAGAGGTGGGGTCCACCCTGGACAGGTCTCCAGTCCATCGCAGGGAAACACAGAGACAAACGGGACAAACAATCATTCACATCACAGCTAAGGAGAATTTAGAGAAGCCAATGAACCCAACAGTCATGTTTTTGTACTGTGGGAGGAAGCCAGAGTACCTGGAGAGAACCCATGCATGCTCAGGGAGAACATGCAAACTCCCTGCAGAAAGACCCCGGGCCAGGAATGGAACCCAGAACCTTCTTGCTGCAAGGCAGCAGTGCTACCCACTGTGTCACTGTGAACATGAATGTCAATTATTTTTCCTTAGTTTCTGTTAAGTTAAAGTACCAACCTTTTCCTGGTTGGGCTCCTCAGCAGGGCACGGCAGCAGTGCTCCAGGTGCGGTTGGAAGGCACTTGGAGCAAACCAAAATGATCAGGAGGGTAGTTTGGATGAGATTTGATTTGTTTAACTCTTTATAGGGCAAGTTACCATTTTTGATCACTAGCATACCCCTTACAAATTGAGTGCCATTTCTTTTACTCTCAGAGTGTTTTTCACAAATTTCTTATAGTTATTTTTTATAATAAATAAGTTGGCATTTCTTGTTATTACATTGACATTTATTTTTGCCATCAAATTATACATCTTTTTTTAACGTTACAAAGGTAAAAAGGTCTTTTCCTGGATTCCAATAACACTACAAAAATGATCTATAAATGTATGAAAATGTCTTAAAGTGTATTTACCCTTAATTCGAGTAGGTAAATAAGAAAATCTCCCAGTTGAAGGAGTATATTTATCCTTAAAGATTATTTGATATTGTGCACTTGAAATAGGAGACTGCATTTTTCCCCCTCATTTTAAATGTCAATTTTCTTAATCCATTTGCAAAGTATCTCACTTACCTGCTCAGTTCAAGAAAAAATGCACTTATTAATGCACTTATTTTAAGAAAAAAAATGACTTTCTTAGATTTCAGTTTTTTGCAGTGTACTCTTTGCTTGAAATTTAGAACCTTAGTCTTTCACTGAATGCCCTATAAAGGGTTAAAGCAATGTTACTAAACGACGCCATGGTTTTAGGATCCAGGGAAACATTCTGCACTTCACTCCTTTCTCTTCATACCTGCTGAAGGCTTTTTGATTTATTTATTTCTTTTAAAGAAGTGTTTTCTACTGTTATCAAAGTGTAGCTAACAGCTCATTAATCATAAGAACCTGAAAGAACCAAATGTAACAGAAATCAGCTCTGGTCTTGTGGTTGAGGCGTTTATTCTTCACACAAAAAAATCTCTTATAGAGTTTTCTTTTTTTTCAAATAAACACAAACAGTTTTTATCATCAGATTTATTTCAGTGAGCAACACAAACCGAATCATGGATGGTGATTCTTTGGCAAAGGAACTATGATCTTGGTACAAACATTAACAGTGATCACAGTTGATGGATTATACCTCTAAAATGAATGGAGACCATCGGATCTCCCAAAATTAAAAACCTGCTGCTTTGATTCCAGAGAAGCACACACACACATATCCTAACCCTCGCTCCCAATCTTTAAATGTGAAAAAGAGGAAAACAATAGTTTACAAACTAAGACTTTCTCCAGATTCTTGGTCCAACATCATCAGATGTTCAGGAAGCAGTGAAATCATTCCAGTTCATGCATTTCATGGGAATCCTTCCATTAGTTTAAGATAAAAAATCTCACATTTGCCCATGAAGCTCACTTAGTTTTAATGACCAGAGTAAGTACAGCCGGTGGATATCCAGTAATTACAGAGGGAGGCATGTTTTGTCTGCAAACCAGAAAAAAAAGCTTCCTGTTTCTAAAAAAATGCACAAAGCTGCAGGCAGTTAAAGTCCCGCTGATTAAAAGACACCCTGAAGGTGAGAAGTGGTCGACAGCAGGAAGGATCATCTGCTGAGGTGGAAGAGCACAGCGGGCTTTCCCAGCAAACTGGTTCCAGCGGTAAAATCAGGGCTGGTCCCTAGAGTTAGAACTAAACTAAAATCATCTGGACCTGATGGAACAGAACCAGTTTCAGGGGTAGATTAACACCATCTAGTCTTGGGTTTGTTGTATTTATGCTGAAGAAGAAAAAGCTGTGATAGCATTTTACAACTTCAGATGAAGGTGCATCATAGTGAGCTTCATTTTTTATTGCCCTGTTTGGATGCAGGAGGTTTGCATCAGAAAGCAGGTCTAAATATCTAGAATCAGAAGTTATAAACTAAAATTAAAAGAGAAAATGAGTCACACTGGGTCAGTGTTCCTCTGCTAAAGCATGGCTAATAGGAGGGAGGGGGGGCACATTGGAAGACACTTTCTATGTGATGGCGTGACGGTGTTCTGAAGAACCAGCCCGCTCTGTTCCTGGAACCGTTGGCTGGAAAAGCCCTAAAAGTCAGTGTTAGCGGCTGCTTGGTCTCCGCTTCCTCACCGCTCAAAGTTCTGCAGAGGCTGCAGCAGCGGCGAGAGGCATCACAGATCGTAGTTAAACTTGTATTCGTTAGCCAGGTAGATCCTGCGGAAGATGAGGGCGGCCAGAGCGAGGGTGAGGACGAGGATGAGGACCGCGGAGCCTGCGTGGCTCTCGTTGTGGCGAGGAGGCGGGGCGAAGGCAGCCCTGCTGGCTGCTGGCTCTCTGCCGGCTCTGGGAGGCTGCCGGCTGTGCTGCTGAGCTCTGCGCTGTCTGGGGCTGAGTGGACGGGTGGGGCTGCGGTCATTGGGGGTCTGAGGCTCCTCTGCTCCTGCCTGAGGAAGGAGACACAGTGAGAAACATGTCATCAGCTTCACCTTTCATGGTCCATCTACAGGTCTGTCCTGGCAGGGACTTAATCCCACTGCTAACAGTAGATCTAGATGGTTTCAGAAAGCACATCTATGGAAATGCAGCTTCGGAGCTCCTTCGAGGCCCCGATCCCATTCCAGGTTCTAAACACTGGAATAGGAAGTATAGGAAAATTGGAGAGGAGTTAGGAGACCTGTGCATCTGGTCGATTCTCAAAGGAAACTAGAAAGGCTTTAAACCTGTTTGTCTCCCTGACAGAGCTGGTTTATCTTCTCTAACATATAAAGTGTTTTCCTCTCCACTGTTGCTACAATGCTTAGTGTTAGGGATTGCTGAAGTCAATGAGTCGAATGCAATCAGCTGCTTTTCTTTAGAAATAGAAAAACATTGAATTAGTGTTGTCAAAATTATCGCTAAGTTAACGCTCTGCTAACGCCAGGCCATTTTAACGGGCGATAATTTTTTAACGTGAGATTACGCTATGTAGTTTTATGGTACAATTTTCCAAGTACATCCCGCTGCAGCCTGCGGGAAGGCGGGGCTATTTTCCCCAGTGTATGCATTTCTCATAGGCTTCCGAGAGCGGAGCTCCTCAAGGAAAAAAAAGACGCTCATACACTGGGTAGCGCAGCGCTAGTGTCTTTTTCTTTAAGCCCCACCACCAACACAAACAAGTCGCAGTGTCTGGTAACTACTAGCAACCTGAAATACGCTGAGAAAAACGGATTACCGAGGTAAATGAATTGCGAGCAGCACTCTTAAGTCAGCCTGTGTACCACAGGTCGGTATCGTAGGTGTGTGTGTGTGTGTGTGGGTGAGTGGGTGTGTGTGTGTTCTCATTTTTGTTAAGAGGCTGAAAAGTAACTTCTAGAGCATAGACTACCTTCATCTAGTAGTGATGTCGGTCTATTTTTGATGTATTGATTGAAAATTGTTCATTATCACCTTGGTTAATTAACATCTAATGTTAACTCTACTACATTTTATAGCAGTAGGGTAAAATGCTTGCGTCTTTGTTCAAAAGACCGTATTAACTGTAAAGACTGCCTTACATCAGCCTGTTTTCAGGGCCTTTTTGGCTACAAAGTGTTTTCCTCTCCACTGTTGCTACAATGCTTAGTGTTAGGGATTGCATGAAGTCAATGAGTCGATGCTAATCAGCGTGCGTTTAATCGATTGACAGCAATTTAACTTTGAATCAATCTGATAGGAGAGTTTCATTGATTTGTAGAAATCATTTGAAGCAACTAAATCAGACTCTTGCCTGCATCTCTGCACAGAACGTTGGAACGTACCGAGGAGTTCCAGGGAAACTGAGGTTAAATTGTTGATCTTCCTCTAGCAGCAGCCTCGCCTTCATCACCTACCAATGTTTTATACCATTAACTCCCTTTATAAATCTAGATCTTCCTTTTAAAAGATTTCTGAAGCATTAAAAAAAATAAATGCTTCAGAAATGGGATCTGCTCTCATCACTTCTTCTGTTGCCTCCTGCCTGAAACCTGCTCCTCCCTCTCTGCTGTGGCATCAGCTATCTTCTATGGAGCTGTCTGTTGGAGCAGTGGCTCATCTGTAGCTGAAACCGATCCTAACTAAATGAACATCTGTGTTGGATAATGTCCCCCAATGCATGAAGCTGGTGCTGAACTGAGAGCTCCTTCAGTGACAGCCTGCTGCATCCTAAATGCACCAGGGAGCGTTATCACAGATCCTTCCTCCCAGCAGCTGGAAGACTCTAGAACCACCACTTTTCCCAGCAACCTCAATCAGTTGTTACATCCATGCTGATTTTACAGTTTCTACCCTCAGTCAGTTAAATAACCTGCTGCTGCTCATATTCTGCACATCTCTGATGCTGCTGCTATTTTCAAATATCCATTACTGTAAAATAAGTCCATAGCTGCATATTGGTTATTCATTATGCAGGGTCACAGTTTTAGATTGTTAGAACACTTTACAGTGCAGCATTTTATTTGTTTATCTCTCTTCACTATTCTGTTATCTTTATGCATTTTTCTAGGGTCCACTTTTAGAATAGAATAGAATATTCTATAATCTTCTATTTATTTCTATTATCTTTTTGCTGCTGTAAACACCAGACTTTCCCCATTGTGGGACAATAAAGTGATTTTCTATTCTATTCTATTCTATTCTATTCTATTCTATTCTATTCTATTCTATTCTATTCTATTCTATTCTATTCTTCTCCCCATCAGGGTAATCTTAATGTCTCCTGCTCTGACAGGTCAGTGACTCCTCCCTCAACTGAGCTTCTTGGATTAGAATATTTATTTTTTTCTGGTTACTGGAAGTAATACTTGAATATTAATCATCACACCAAGAGCGAAACCTTCTAAGCCTTATTTCTTGTAATCTTCATGATCATGGCCTTCAGATAATGAAAAGGCAAATTCCAATGTCTTGGAAAATGAGAATGTTACATAACTCCAACTTCAAGAAGAATACTGTAATGTCCAGTGTTACATAAAGACCTTATTCTGGCCTCAGGGCGAAGACTGCAGATGGGACAGATGTCCAGAAGGAAACACCCGTCACACAGAGGGAAAACCTTCACGCTGAAGCAGCTGCATCCAAGCATATTCATAGAAAGTTGATTGGAAGGTAAAAGTTGACCAAAAAAACTGAAAAAACCTGTATTCTTGAGAGACCTGACAAGTCAAAGACCCCTGGGAGTCTGAGGGAGTTTTTCAAATAAAGCAAACAGATCAATTCTTCACATGGTCACATGATCAGGGCTGCAAGTAACCATTATTCTGCAAATTGATTAATCTGTTGATTATATTTTCAATTAACTGATTAATAATCGGATAGCCAAAGGTTCCTTAAAGAATTTTTTTGTGAAATTAAACCAGGTGAAACTAAAGATTTTCCACTTGAGGATTTCTGGATAGAGCAGATTTTTTGTCTTAAATGCAAATTGTTTATATATATTTTTTAAATTTTTTGATATAATTCCTGCTCTAAGTGCTCTGTCAGCTAAAGGCATGTGTTATGCTACGTTCAGACTGCACACGATAGAAGCAGCAGAAGCAGCTGGTGTTTCTTTTTTGATGTTAATGTGTTAAATCTTCCACCAACAGTAAAAGCAGAAAGAAGCTTTGATCCCATCGATCAACCAAACACAGCAGAAATAGAGGCTTCCAGTGTAATCCAAAATGGCTGCCTGTTACCCACCTGTCCAGCTTGGTGCCGCTCATCAGCTTGTAGCTCTGCAGAAGAGGAGGCCTCTGCCGGGGTGACTGCTGGAGCTTTATCTCCACTGGTACCAGCCTGTGCTACTGGAGCGGACTCAGCCTGCATGGAGACAGCATGGAGACAGCAGACAGTTGATTGCATCGACTCATTGACTCTTCAGCAATCTCTCACACTAAGCATGCTTGTAGCGACAGTGAGAGAAAAAAAACTCCCTTTGAACAGAAAAGAAACCTCCAGCAGAACCAGGCTCAGTGTGAGCGGCCATCTGCTGAGGCCCACTGGGGTTCAAGGAGACAGAAGCAGACATAGAAAAAAGAAGCATAGATACAAAGGCAACTGTAAAAGGCTGCCCCTGTCCAGGAAACACACAGCCAGGCAGACTTTGGCTCCGAGCCAGCTCCCATGTCAGAGGATGAAGAGAGCACATTTAGTTAGGTCTCCTTCAGAGAAACAGGACTACACTGGAAGCAGCACAGCTGATATTTCTCTCCAGGATGGAGTCACAGCCAAACAGGAACAGACCAGATGAAGCTACTATGAGAAAAAGCAGAGAGAGCTGGAATGGGAGAATAGAGATAGAATGAAGCAGCCTGATGAAATGGGGGTCCCCATGTCCTCCAGCAGTCTAAGCCTATAGCAGCATAACTATAGAGATAGCTCAGGATAACCTGAGCCTCTCTAACTAGAAGCTTTATCAAAAGGAAAGTTTTAAGCCTAGCCTTAAAAGTAGACAGGGTGTCTGCCTCACGGACTAAAACTGGTAGTTGGTTCCACAGGAGAGGAGCCTGATAACTAAAAAGATCTGCCTCCCATTCTATTTCAGTTACAGACGGATTAAAAAGAGCCAACATTTCCCCAGGAAAGCCTGGATGAGCTGTGAAGGAAGGCACCTCCATGCCGTCATCTTTACCTTGAAATTGATTTGCTGAGCCAGTTCTTTGGCCTGGCGATCCTCTGCACTAGGGTTACTGTTGGAGGTCAGAGGCAGGAGGGCAGAACGCATCGAACAGCCACAGGCTTCACAGCAGAAGTCCTGAGACCTGGAAGGAGCAAAGCAAAGCAGGTCTTTGGTCTCACAGCTCCACTAGTGTTTTTATTCTGTCTCATTCTGTCAAAGTTAAAACATCTGATGATCATGTCTGTGGAGAAGCCATGTTAGCGTTCACTTTATTCACTATGAAGAACTTGTCATTGTATTTAAATATTCATATTCCAGACCTTCAACTGGCTTTTTTTTTCTGTATAACATTTGAACTGAAACAAATGTCAGCTTTTCAGTCTTATAAATTGAAAAAAAGGAACACCTGGAATTAGAGTAAAATCTGTCTAATGAATTTATTGAATGTGCCAATAAATCAACGAGCTAATCCCGATCGAGTCTGCTAACAGAGGAGGGAACTGCAGTGCAAAAACGTTCTGAAAGTCAGTAAACATTTCTTAAATTAAGTAGGTTTATTTATATAGCTCCTTTCTCAGGCAGGGGTCACAAAGTGCTGTACAATATGAGGCATAGAATACAAAGCAGCACCATATAAAATACATGTAAACAAAATTAAAACAATCATAAAAAAATATGCTGGTGAAGATTCTCAGTCATCCTAATCATGGTCGTTCCAATAAAGTTAATTACAATATACTGGACTTTTTTTTCAAAATTTAAAGACGTTTTGCTTTCCATCCAGGAAGCTTTTTCAATAGAACTGAAAAAGTTTCCTGGATGGGCCTATAGTGTCTGATGATAACACTATAGGCTGACATCTGTGTAGCATGGATCTACACAGCAAAGAGCATTAACTGCTCATCCTTATATCTGTGGAGGAACTTAAAGACAGCCTTACTTTTTGGCCAGAGCCTTTCTCTCCTCTGGGGTATAATCTAGAGATCCGATCGCTCCTTCACCTTTGGTAGGCATGAAACCAATGATGGCAATCAGCGCAGTTCGAACTGGGAGACAAAAAACACCACGAGCAAAAGAGAAAGAAGAGAGGAGAGAAAGGTTTTATGAAGGTTATATTGCATCATAGGGTTAAACAACCTTATAATCGTTCAGTAGGTTTAAAGCTGAACATCCATCGTTCAGCCGCAGTTACTATCTAAACCATGAGGGGATCATCTCCATCAGACTCTAAAGAACATAAACATCAAATTACATCAAGGACAATAAAATAAAAAGAGCTGGTCAATATCCAGCTGTCACAAACTATTACAGGTGCTGGTCATAAAATTAGAATATCATGAAAAAAGTAGATTGATTTCAGTAATTCCACATTTAAAAAGTGAAACTTGTATATTATATTCATACATTACATACAAACTCATATATTTCAGATGTTTATTTTGTTTTAGTCTTGATGATTACAAATGACAACAAATGAAAATCTCATAAATTCATCATATCAGAAAAATTAGAATATTACTTAAAGAAGACCAATAAAAACAAAGAATTTATAGAAATGTTGGCCAACTGAAAAGTATGAACATGAAAAGTATGAGCATGTACAGCACTCAGTATTTAGTTAAGCCTCCTTTGGCCTGTATACTGCAGCAATGCTGGCGTGGCATGGAGTCGACTGCCTTGTAAGGCACTGCTCAGGTGTTATGATAGCTTCCAGGTTGCTCTATAGTGGCTTTTAGCTCTTCTGAATTGTTGGGTCGCGAGTGTGGTATTGCATCTTCTTTTCACAATACCCCATAGATTTTCTATGGGGTTAAGATCCGCGTCAGGAGAGTTTGCTGGCCAATTAAGAACAGGGATGGACGGGCATGGTCCTTCAACCAGGTATTCGGTAGCTTTGGCACTGTGTGCAGGTGCCAAATCCTGTTGGAAAATGAAATCTGCATCTCCAAAAAGTTGGTCAGCTGCAGGAAGCATGAAGTGCTCTTAAACTTCCTGGTATGTGGCTGCGTTGACCCTGGACCTCAGAAAAACACAATGGACCAACACCAGCAGATGACATGGCACCCCAAACCGCTCACTGACTGTGGAAACCTTACACTGGACTTCAAGCAACGTGGATGAAGTGCCTCTCTTCTTTTCCTCCAGACTCTGGGACCTTGATTTCCAAAGGAAATGCAAAATTTACTTTCATCAGAGAACATGACTTTTGGACCACTCACCAGCAGTCCAGTCCTGTTTCTCTTTAGCCCAGGCAAGACGCTTCTGACGCCTGTTCTGTGGTTCCAAGAGTGGCTTGACACAAGGAATGCGTACAGCAGAAACCCATGTCTTTCATACGTCTGTGTGTGGTGGTTCTTGAAGCACTCAACCCAGCTGCAGTCCACTCTTTGTGAATCTCCCCACATTTTTGAATGGGTTTTGTTTCACAATCCTCTCCAGGGTGCTTGTTATCTCTCTTGCTTGCACTTTTTCTGACCACATCTTTTTCTTCCCTTCGCCTCTCTATTAATGTGCTTGGACACTGAGCTCTGTGAACAGCCAGCCTCTTTAAGCGATGACCTTTTGTGGCTTCGCCCTCCTTGTGCGAGAAGGTGTCGATGGTCGCTCTTTTGGACAACTGTCAAGTCAGCAGTCTTCCCCATGATTGTGTAGCCTATAGAACTAGACTGAAAGACCATTTAAAGGCTTTTGCAGGTGGTTTGAGTTAATTAGCTGATTAGAGTGTGGTAAACCAGGGGCCATCAATTTTGAACCTTTCACAATATTCTAATTTTCTGATATGATGAATTTGAGATTTTCATTTGTTGTCATTTGTAATCATCAAAATTAAACAAAATAAACATCTAAAATATATATGAGTTTGTATGTAATGTATGAATATAATATACAAGTTTCACTTTTTTAAATGGAATTACTGAAATCAATCTACTTACTTTTTCATGATATTCTAATTTTATGACCAGCACCTGTATATGGTTACAGATTTTCTAAGAGAATAATCACAAAGTTATGGATTCAAAGAACTGTCTATGAGATGTCTTGTTCCTCAGTTCTGTTGCTAAGATACTACTTGATGAACCTGCAAGAAGGCTGACCGTCTGCTTCTGCACCGATTATACTCCTATAGGTAAAGCCTGGAGCTTCTATCATCATGATTACAGCTCATTTAATCTGACAGTGGAAGAAGTCAGACCAACCAACCGGTTAAAAACCACTACCATATATATCACTTCTCTGATCCTACTGTGAGTCTTCTTATTTTCTAAATAGAAACAATCATACTAAAAATCTGCAGTGATGAAATTAGTTAGACTTTCTCTCCTGTGTTGTTTAAAGGTAATTATGAAATAATTTATAGATCACGTGAAATAACTTTGCTTTTCATGTGTCAGTAATAAATTTAACAAATAATTACAAATCCCACTTAATTCTGATGCATCTTATTTGAAAGCTAAGATCTACATTTTACTCAACTTGAGCTATGTAACTTCAAACGTCCAAAATTATCTTCTTTTTTTGTGCATAAAAAATAAAATTTTTAATATTCTATATCTTGGGTATAATTCATAGTTGAAAGCTCCAACTTATTCAATTCAATTCTATTCAGTTTATTTCTATAGCTCCAATCCACAACCTGCCATCTCAGGTCACTTTCCAGTTCACCAGATCATCCAGTCACATCGATTCAAAGTTTGATCGCAAGATCGACTCATTGACTCTTCAGCAATCCCCTCACACTAAGCATGCTTGTAGCTTACAGTGAAGAGGAAAAACTCCCTTTGAACAGGAAGAAACCTCCAGCAGAACCAGGCTCAGTGTGAGCTGCCATCTGCTGAGGCCATTCACTGGGGTTCAAGGAGACAGAAGCAGACATAGAAAAAAAGAAGCATAGATACAAAAAGGCAACTGTCAACCAGCTCCACAGGCGCCCCGGCCCAGGAAACACACAGCCAGGCAGACGCAGCTCCGAGCCAGCTCCCATGTCAGAGGATGAAGAGAGCACATCCAGTTAGTCACAGTCAGAGAAACAGGACTACACTGAAAAACAGGCAGATCTCTAACATCTAGAAACAAAGGTGTTGATGGCAGCAGCACAGCTGATGTTTCTGTTCAGGATGGAGTCAGTGGAAATCTACAAATTATTACACTGTTCATGTTGTGAACAAGTGTGTAAAATTTCAGATCTCTGGGTCCTAATGTTTGTGAAACTGTGACCTTTCTTTTATACAAAATGTTCATTCGTCACATCTGATCCAAATTAGAACTGAAATTACCAAACTGGTTTAATTGTATGACTAACCCCCCCCCAAAAAAAAACATTACTTTATTGAGCTTTAAACAGATTTTCTCTGAACGATTTTCTCTCCATTAAACATTTTCTGGGCGTATCTAGTCATTTCGTTTCACTCCTGAGTGAAGTGAATACTGAGGAAGGAATTTATTCTTGATTTTGGGAGCAAACAGATTGGTAAATAAGCCCATGTAAGGTAGATAAGATCATCTAAAGCTGTGGAGATATTTCAGAAGACACCCAAAAAATGTTCTTTTGTGCTGATATTTTACTTCTCCATAAAAAAAAAAAGGTTGATTGTTACGGATATTACTGGATATTGCTTTTCTGTGGAGCGCTGGGGACAAAATGAGCCGATTTATACCAGGATAGAACATGTTTTGTAACGCCAAAAAAAGAAGTGAAAATTACAAGTTGTCATGTTATGACAGATTGTCTGTATTTGTGGAATGTAGTTGGCTCACAGTTGAGCTGATGGTGGATTTCTTTATGGTGCGTTCACACAGCATGCGATGAAGGCGGGGATTTCTGCAAGTTAGTTCAGGCGCAGTGTTTACTTCCTGGACCGCATCATCAAATGGGAGGAGCTTCAGCTGCGTGAAGCAGAAACCGCCCCAATGTGAAAAAAACTCAACAAATAGACTGAATTGTTATTGCTGCTTTAGTGCAGGTTAGGGCATTTAAAATGAAAATGTAAAATAATAAAGATTACATGTGCTGCAGTTGTTTTAGAGATATTAAAGTTTTTTTTTTTTTTTAGGTCACCCTGACGTCATCGTCAACATAAGTTCCAGTCAATCCTTCCCAGAGCGTCCTGGCAGAACACCCAGCTAGAAGATATTTCCTATTCCTAACAAACATAAACAGGGATAAAGCATCAAGATCAGCAATATTTCACTTGGATTTATTAAATAAACTAAAGGCTAAAAACTTTTCATTGAAATAATTGTAAATAAAATGTATTTAAATATTATTTCCGCAGTAAGATGATTGCTGATCTTGCGTAGCCTTTTGAATCTTAGCAGCTGTGACGGCAGAAGGCACCTCGTTTTTGTGTTTCATTCAGGCAGGGAGTAATAATTCTACAGCATCATACTGTTTACTATTATTTGAGTAACATTTCTGGCTGCTCCATCTATTGTCAGTAACTTCACTTAATGAAAACAAGCTTGTTCTAAACACACATCCACCATTAAGAGTCACTCTTTCTTCTTTTTCGTACTCAAGATTTATTGGTAAAATGTATTTTCCATCTGCTGAGTCTGCCGTATCATTTTAAGATCGAGTGAAAATACAGTACTCTATAATGTAACCTGTTCTAAATGCTGTGATTACCCATTCCGTACGTTTTATAACTCAGAAATGTATGTTATAAGTAAAGTTTTATTGGGTAATTACATATGATTATTCTTATCATATTCTTCAAAACTGAAAATTTTCATATCACTTAATATATTGTTCAATTTAAAATGTTTGCAAAATATTAAATTGTTATGATCATAGGTAGCCAGTACTTTGAAGCCTTTTTACCAAATACTTTAGTGCTACTCTCACTTGAGTACATTTTTTGTGTACTCTACCAACCTCTTCCTATTTAGAATGTTTGTCAATAAACTGCAGAGACTAAGTGTTTCGTCAGCAGCCGTGTCTGAAGCCGTGGCCTCAGCGAACATCATGCTGCATTCAGAGCCATGATCCAGTCTTTTCTCTCTTACAATCAAAGATTTTTGATCTTGGAATTTTCTTCATTATTTCCACAACTTCCCTGAGAGATGCTAACTCACTAAAGCTCAGTTACCTTCTAGGCAAATATGCAGAATAGTACCTCCAGTCAAGTAATGTTTTTATTGTATATATTAACTTCATTTACTGACAAACTGAGCAAAAACAAAGAGTAAAACACAAGAATAACAGATATATAGCTCATTTATGCTTACTTGTAGTTTAAGAAATGGAAATGTCATGAGAGCTGGACAAACCGAAAATTCATTTCTATACAAAATGACAATAAACGTTGTCTAGGTCTAAGTCTATATTAGGAAAATGTCATAACATTGCTCTGCCCCTTTAATAAAATGAATCAGCACTTTTTTCTTGTTCTTTAGTGAAGCGTACTGAAAATGAACCAAAACATGAATTTAAAAGCTAAACATGCACTAACATTGATGGCCATGTACCGGTACACACCTCTTAGCTCTATAAGGACGCATCACATACAGAGCTAATTGTTTGACATCCAAACCAACTTTAAAAAAACCTCCAGCTCTCAAACGTCTAAACATGCAGAAAATGCTCTCATCCTTCTGCAGTTATTAGCAGATTATTAAACAGAGAAAGGAACCAGAAGGCTGGATCAGACCTGGCTCTGGATCATACTTACTGCTCCATGAAGGCTGCCAGGTCTCTGGGTGGTGTCCTGAGATGCTCAAACAAATCTTCTTCCCGACTTCAAATCTCCCATTTGGCTGCAAGGAAGAACAAAAGAAACGAGCTGGAGGCAAAGCGCTGCTGGCCACAAAAAAACACGTCATCACATATCTGTCTAACGCCTGACAGCAAAGGACCATTTCTGGCATAAAAATGATAAAAAGCACAAATAATGTCTGTGAAATACAGAAAACAATAAGAGAGAGGAGAACAGTAGGAGAAATGATCCAGAGTGGGCAGCTGAACCAGCAGGTGTGTTAATAGATGGAGGGCTGGCTGACCTTCTCCTGTCTTTACAGATCTAATCTGATAAACTTGACAAAAAACCAGGCTTTTCTGTGTCTTACTGTTAGCAAGATGATGCTGGGAGGCTTCATGGGGTACTCTGGGGGCAGAACTATCCTGCCATGATACACCCCACCGTCAAAGTCCGAATCCGGAGGCCCGCGAACAGAGAAGTGCCATTCGAAGAGGTTGTCCTGGAAGCAGAAGGAAATGAAAATAAGCATTGATTTGAATGTGAAGCTGAGAAATTAATTATGTTTTTCACTAAAAATGCCATCAGAACAGTTATAATATTAAGTTGTTCAACTCTACTTCAGTGTGATCTACCATAGTAAGATCAGTCCATTTGCCGCACATGTTCAGAAAGGTCCAAACAGACAGCAGCAAACCATCTGAAAATAAAACTGTGTGAAGAGCAGTGTTGCCAAATTAGCGCTGTTGGAGCTATATTAATGACTTGTCAGGCCCCTCTAGCACTTTGATTTTAAAAAGAGTGCTAATTTATAAATCATACAATTTAATATAACATTCTCTATCTGTAGAATGGGTCTGTTTTATGTGTTGTCTTCAATTCAGAGGGCCCCATGCCAGTCTTTGTTTTTGCCTGGGGCCCCAAATTTCTTAGATCCGCCCCTGATTAGGCTAACTATACTATAATTTAGGGTCTTATTATTTCCTAGCATTCACCAGCAGCTTCAATGGTTCCTCTAAGCAGCAGTTAGCAGAGCTGAAAGTAAAAATACTTTGTTACCTTGAGTAGAAATGTCGTCTATCTATACTTTACTGGAGTCATTATTGTTTACACAACTTTTTACTTCTACTCCTTACATTTTTAAAATAGACTCATTAGTTTCTTGTCATTTCAGATCATTTCATTATGGCCTGTTGGTATTTAAAAAAGTAAAAACCATCAAAATAATTAGTTTTATCCAGACATTAAATTTCTTTGTGGTTTGACTCAGTGCTGCCCCAACTTTTTGTTCACCACAAACCAAAATAAACAGTTTTTCAAGACGATGCAAAGTTAAAGCTGACACTGTTACCATTAGTTATAAAACTAAGAAGATGAAGTCTAAGGAAGTTATCCAGAATTGTAGAAAAATGTTCCTGTACTTACACTTTTACTGGTGTAATAGACAATAATATTTTAGACTTTCTAGTCATCACTGCTCCCAACAAAGATGCTTTCCCTGCTTGTAGACAGTCTGTTGGTGTTTCTATGGATACACACAGGTTTTTAACATTCAGGTCTCTCTGCTCACTTGTTTTTACTGTGTTTATTACCCATGCTAGCTTTAACAACGGATAGCTGAGCAGTTTTCTCCTTATGAAGCATGAACTCTTTCTGATATTTAAAGTTTTTTTTATCTGTTGCTTTTGTCTGTCTGTATGAGGCTATTCGTGCTTTAGCTCCAGCTCATTCCAAAAAAGACTAAAAACAATCCACTGGACTTTGTTTCCAAGTTTAAAGACGTTTCTCTTTCATCCAGGAAGCTTTTTCAGTTCAAAATGTCAGAAATAGTGTTGAGTTCCAGGATTTGATCAGCAGCCCAACAAAGCCTTGTTTTAGTTTATAAAACATGAAATTTGAAATGAATGAACGGGTCCACCACTTTGGAATGGGGGTCGTTTGGCTTCTTTGTTAGCCTGCAATGCTCCAATGGATGACTGAGAATCTTCACCAGAACATTTTACCTCCTGCTGTAACATGAGGTTTCCTTCACTGTGGGACTATAAAGGTTATGTCACTTCATTTCAGTCCATTCTGTTCTATTCTGACCTTTGACCTCTCACTTCCACAGACAAAGTGATATATCCTGTAAAGCTGTGTAAAGTTTTCTATGAACCCTGTGAGTGAGGCTGTTGTAGACTTACCTCTAGTGGCTGGGCGTGGTAGTGCTCGGTCGGATCCCTCAGTTCCGCAGCTTCTTTCATAAGCCTCTTCACCGCTTGGACAGAGAATAATGAAAACAAGTTAGCAACCAAACAGATTTAAAAGTTGCCATTTTGGTCTAACTTCTATATTCACATCAGGTGTGCAGACATGTAGGCTACGGCAGCTCAGATATAAACAGATAAAGCAGGAAAAAGGATTAAACTCCATCTGCACTTTCAGTGGGAGTGTCACACTTTTACAGTTATAAGGGTGAAACACAGGGAAGCTAAAGAGCTAAGAAATGTGAAATATAATCCCTACATCTTTTAATTCCTGAGTAAAGGATATGTAGGGTGAGGGCTGTTTACGTTTTATCACCTTGTGTCTGATGTTTCCTGGTAAAGAGTTTCTATCTTGAAAGACACGTATTTCCTGGATAAATAATAACCAGTAAGATGTTGCCAGCTTCTACCCTCATGTTAATGAGCTTTGGGTCATGACCAAAGGAATGAGATCCCGGATACAAGCGGCATAAATGAGTTTTCTCTGTAGTGTGTCTGAACTCTCCCTTAAGGCTGATTTATGCTCAGAAACCAGGTCACCTGCGTGTGTCGCGGTGAATGCAAATGTGCCTCCGCCTCTGCCGCAGTACTGCATGAGCAGTGCTGCTAACTTAGTGCTTTAGTCGCTATATTTAGGTACTTTTCAGACCTTCTAGATTCAAATCTAGAGACTTCTTTTTTCTGCTAGTGGAGACTTTGGAGACAACATATTTCCAGCAGCTTAACTCTGCTGCTCCAGAGCGTTTAGGTAGATTGGTAACCCCTACTTCCTGCTCTCCTTCTATCTTTGTCTGCTAAGTTGTCATGATTCATGCAGCTATTATTTCATCCAAAATGAAAAAATGGAGAACAGATAAGCAGATCATGGCTTGCTCTACAGTGAAAAGAAGGACTGGGTTATTTACTCTGGCCTTTTGAAACACAGGAAGGAGCAATCAGCTAAGTGAGCTTAGTGCTTGAAAAAAATCTTTCATTCCCTTTAGAGACAGCATGAAAAGTCAGCTGAGTACAAAAACATAGAGAGGAAAAACAAGAAGAAAAAGGGACAAGAAGAGAGGGACAGAACCTAGAACAGATAATGGATGTCCGGATTCTATTAACATATCTTTCATCTGTAGAATGGCTCTGTTTTATGTGTTGCCTTCCCATTTCAAAGGGCCCAATCCCTGCCGTTGCCCAGGGCCCCGAATTTCCTAAATCCGCCCCCGACTTTAGGGAATGCAAAGAAAGAACCCAATCAAAGCTCAATAAATTCATCTCAGTCTATCTAAACCACTCTCATTTTACAAACATCGAGATTTAGATTTTATTCCTCAACGACAACAAAGTCTGAGAGAACGAGGTATTGACTAGGATTCTCCACTCAGAGTGAAAGAACCCAACTACAGCAAACATCAGCCTCAGAGGAAGGTTAAAAAAGTGCTGAGTTCACAGTGGATTTCTGCACAGGCAAAAGGACAAAGACAGAGCCCCCTACTATACCACAATAACTCATCAGGTCTCAACAGAGGACAGAAGAGAAGAGAAGGTGCTCTTGGAGAAAAGTGCCTGGAGAAATATGTGTAACGCCATGTGCTAATGTCATTCTAGCTAGTGGCAAAAAATGTAAACATCAAGTTCAAAGGGAGGCCAAGCTTCCAGGACCAAGGTCAATGCTAAGGCAATTACACTATTAGTGCATAGCCCAGTGTGAAAGAAAACAGGACAGGGGACAAGGCTAGACGGGAACTAGGAAACGTTTAGTAAAATATTTAGGCTTAATGACATTAGGATAATGAATTGAAACAAGTTCATATTGGCAGGATGTTGAATTGAATACTCCATCTGTGAACAGAACAGAGATGAAGATAAACGACAGCTATGGGCACAGATGGGGAGCGTCAAACAGTGACGATGATGAGAAGAAGTGAGAAGATGAAGCTCTGAGTTTCTTTGTAGTGAAACCAAAACCGAACCATCAGTTCTTTTCACACTGACCCTGAAAACAACCCATCTTTGCTGTTCGCAGCGAATACATTCAGACGAAGAGGACCCTATGTCCTCCAGCAGTCTAACCCTATAGCAGCATATCTATAGAGATAGCTCAGGATAACCTGAGTCCCTTTAACTATAAGCTTTATCTAGACTGGAATTGAACCCAACATCTGGACAACTGCAGTAGCAGTGGAGTGCAGAGATTCCTTCTGAATAAAAATGTATTTTCCCATTTACCAGGCTCATCCTCCTCTGCAGAATAATGAGTCTGTGCATCTCCTCATCCCTCAAAATATCCACATGATCAAAAATAAAACAGAAAAGTGCTGTAGGATTCATTAGGATTTGAAAAACAAAGAAAAAACAAAAAATATTTTTATAAGGAAGAAAATAACATTTCCTGTTCCACCTTGAAAAAGAATTCCCTTTGGCAGCTATTAGAGAAGACAGTAAGTCTGCATAACTTAAGCATCAAACTTTAACCAGGAGCTGGGTTGAGTTTCTTCTGGAAGAAAGTGGTAGAAAGTCCTGGTAATGGATCATATTCTGGAGAACTGGGATAAGTCAACTCACTATATCCATCAGAATACACAGTGACAGAGATTAAAGTCGTAGGGAAGTCATATTTAAAATGTCAAATCATTCTGGTTTAAACATGTATATTTATTTATTCTATATCAGATGATATTATCCCAAAATGTAGAAAAATTTCTATTTTAAAAAGTCTTAAAATGCTGTTTTTTTCACGGGCCGTTAGTTCTTACGTCAGCCTGAAAACCTAAATTCAATCCAATCATATATCAACGGTCATCTGTCAATCAAAATTTTTTCGTCCTAACATCTTGATTTATATGTCGAAAGCTAATATATACAACAACAGTTGAAAGAAGAATAATTTCATATTCCCCATTGAGTTGCGTCCCCAGTGTTCAGCGGGGATGCGACGCCTTCGTGTTCTCAGCAGGCGTAGAGCTAAATAGAACTGGCAGCGCTAAGGTGCAGGCAAGGGCTCAAACATGGATCTGGAAGCCTTTCTACACCAAACCAAGCTTCTGCCCCTGGCACCTCTCTTCCACAACATCTTCGGCTCCCCGCCTCCCTCCCTCTAAATAAAAAAAAAATGGATGACGGAGGAGACTCCATCCAATGACCTCCGATTGACTCAAAACTCTCCTCCTTTTTGCATGTTTCCTCTGTCCATAGCTGCCTTGATCAGTAAATGCTTTCTAAGTCAATAATTTTAGGTTACTTGGTCCCAATGGAATTTCCCATTGGGAACCTGCTAGCACTAAAATGGCTAACTGGTTAGCAAGATGCTTCCCACAAACCGCCACAACCAAACTTGTTAAGCGAACCTTCCGCCACAACAATCCTCGCCCTCTTGATAATCGACCAATCACATTCACTTTATTCACTCCTGTGAAGTCGTAGCACCACTCCGTGAGAATTCCTGTGAAATGCAACGGTTAGAACTGCCGCCGCCCCACGACTTTATGAAAGAATTGATATCATTTATCTAGTGGACGTCAAACAAATCTAGATGAATGAATAACTAGTTGGTCTACAAAACCTGCAAAGTAACCAACGGTAAGTTAAAAAACTCTGTATTGGAATGTACATTCAGATTAGCAGCAACATAGCAGCAGAATACAGTTCCGTGGAAGCTCGTGCCTCATTATAGATGTGATAATTCACTAAATGGTAGGAAAACGTTTCTACTTAGATTCCAACCAGCTTGGCTTTTATTTTTCTTTCCTTTCTTCTGCTCTTTCTCATGCCCCCAAACCTCCATGGCTTTTTATAGATATTGAACCCAACCTCAGGGTTATTACTTGGATTTTGGCAGCTTAAGGATAAATATTCACCAAAAGAAACTAAACTTTGCAGTGAACATCCTTTATCCTTCCAAGTTTCTTCACAGGGTTATTGTCTTACAGCCTTAAAAAAGAAAAAGTCGCCTTCCGGAAGAAACTTCCAACCCTGACCACTAGCAGCATAAATGAAGAGATGGAAGCAAAAGGGCAAAAGACAGCACTTTATCTGTCCTCAGTAGAAAGTCCCTCTATAGAGCAGACGCACAAAAACAGAGGTGTATGAACCAACCGGGCAGTGAACATAGATCTATGTTTGCTGATCTAACAAGATCACTGTCTCACTTTATCTGTTTTCCATGGTAACCAAGGTAACTGTTGAGTGTAAATGGCACTAACAACTGAACCGGACCATGCCAGACACAACCGAACCGCTCTAACTGGTACTAGTTCATCAGTTCAGTTCTGGATCGGTTCTCTGATAACAAAGAGCTCATGAGCTGAACACCTCATCTCCTTACAGTCCGCCTCCATAGTCAGGAAACTTCAGACATTCATATAAATTATAGCTCCCTACTGTGCCACATGATTTCCAGTGATGATTCTGCTTAGCAGTGTGATGCACCTCAACTTCTGTCATTGTTTCCTGCGTCTCTGAGCCCCGATCAGACTATCGTTTGTTGTATCTACTTCCCAAAACCCCGTATCCACTCACCAAAGGCTGCCTTCTTCACCTGGCTCTCCATAAGCTTTCTGAATGTTACGGGCGCCGCCATGTTGGTTTGCTGGTTTCCCTCTAGAGAGCAGTAGTAGCGTAGATCGCCACTAGGAGGCGAGGAACCGTGCTAGCATGGTGTGTAAACGTTCGTAAGGAACAGAGCTCAGCACGGTTTACTAATCCAAGTTCGGCACGGATCAGTTCTCAGAGGGTAGTGGAAATGGGGCTAATGATTGATACACGAAGAGAAAACACGGACAGCAATGTTATACAGAAAAGTGAATACCTGCTGATGTGTTAATACCCTGATGTGGGAAGTTCATCGCTCATTACCAGCTCGATAAGAAAGAAAACACTTAAAATATCACTGTCAACTAGTAAATGCAGTGTTAGAACTTCTACATCTATAAGTATTAATTGTGAAAGCTGCTGTTTACAGATTGCCTGATTAAACCAAGTAATTCCACTTTTTAAACTAAGACAGTTGACTGAAAGTTTTTAAAGGCAGTGTCTTCAGATTATGTTCTCTGCTCCATGGTTTAGGATTACGTCTCTCATTGCCAACGTTCCTACCAACAGAACAATAGCGAAGGCTTTCTGTCACATCCAGAGCTTTAGTATGAACCCTTCTATGAGAACATGAAAGCATGACACAGATGAAAGTGAGATGATATCACACGCTGAAGGGGTGAAGGATTTGGTTTTCAGTAGAAATGCTGCTCGGTTGTGAGAAACTCACAGCTGTGATGGAAAATAACTACTTTTTTTTTAATTTAGAGAGATAAACCGACAGAGGAAGAGGGTGTTATTCTACCTTATACAGTTTGAAGATGATTAATTAGGGGTTCAAATCCTTAAAGTAAATAAATAAATAAATAAATAAATAAAGCAACATTAAAAATGAGTGAATGATCCCTTCTGGTCAGTAAAGAAATTCACCTTTATGCAACTTTTATGCATTGTAGCATCACTAAAGTGTTACATTTGCACTTTAAGGATGGGGAGGGGGCAGTCATTGCTCTGAAAGCCATATATGATTATAAAGGCAATATGATGTCATCCATAGATGAATATTACTGAATGATGGCAGGGAGTTGATGGGATGTTAGCTGAAAACACCTTAAATGTGTTTTAAAGAAAAGCAGAAAATACTCGAAAAGTGTAGAAGAAAAAATGTGAAGAAAAATAATTTCACTTGTTCTGTTGGGGTGGGGCAGCTGTCTATTTGATTCTTTAAAGGGGGGGGCTTTTACTCTTCCAATAAAGTTAAAAACAATCCACTGGACTTTGTTTTCAAGTTTGAAGACGTTTCTTTTCACATCCAGGAAGCTTTTTCAATTCCAAATGTCAGAAATAGCACTGAGATCCAGGTTTTATACAGCAGCCCAACAAAGCCTGGTTTTTGTGTAGAAACGCATGCAAATAGAAACGGATGAACGGGTCCCCCCCTTTGGAATGGGGGTTGTTTGGCTTCTTTGTGAGCCTGCAATGCCCCATACCTGTCTATGTCTCTGAAAGGGGGGTCATTAAAGGGCTGAATAGGCGAGGTCTTCTGTTCCCCTGTTATTTTTGTGGCCTAGAACTCAACCCTTGATTGGATCGGTGGTCCTCTGTTCTGCTAGCATGAAGGAAGCGTTTATCATTTTTTCCACGATTCCCCAAAGTCAGTCAGTAAAATACCTCCAGAGACTGTAGCTGATGACGTCTGAACCTGCAGCATTTCACAGCTTGATCTTTACCAGCTCGCTTTTACCCGAAGGAATGCAAAGGGCAACTTAATGATGGGTACAGGGGGCGGGATGAGATTTATTGTTTCAGGATTAAACCGCCTCCATGGGAAACAATACGGCTTCATGCCAATAATTAGCAGCTTTTCTTGTCCACAGATCATCAGAGCCACACACATTCCTCTCAATGTATCCCTCTGTGATGTTAACAATCATACTGTGGCCCCTGACTCACAGCCCCATTGTGTGCATAACCAAGGCAAAAATACAGGAACACATAATATGCCTAAAAATATTGTTCTAAAAGGAGAAAAGTCAGGACTGAATATAAGCTCCTGACGCACCTGAAAGAGTCTAATGGATGCACACACACCGGCCAGAAGTGAGCTGTAGTTTAATCACAAACTGATTGAATCTATCAAACAGATCAAGGAGTAGGAATCCAGGAATACCTCGTCTATGCACTCATACGCATACCCGTACATAGGCTATGATATAAAAGCAGCAGATACTAGCATCCTCTTCCCTCTGACAGCCACCATTAGTTTGGGACAAATACTAAATAAAACAGTTGGTGGTAATACACCTTAAAGATAAGATAAAACACACCAAAAAAAGGAGAAACGTAAGCGGCAGTGGGATGGAGAGCATCATGCTAGCTGAACGCACTGTAGGCTGAAACAATGAGGAGTAGTGTTCGAAAGTGACCCAAGAAGCAAACCCCAAACATGTTTTCACGGGAATCCCGCACTTAGCTTAGCATGCTATCTGCCTCCAAGTAGACAGATAAACCAACTCAAAGCATTACGTGCTAAATGGCCTGTTCATATATAGCGCTTTTTCAAGTGAGGAGACTTGACCCAATACCCTGGCAGGGTAAAAAAAATCGATTTAATTGATTTTGAATCGATTCCTTTACATGTTTGTAAAATCGATGTCTAGGGAATGAGATCGATTAGTTTTAAAGTGACCCCCCTGCATTCAAAAGCAGAAAAGATGCACTCAGGATGACTTCAAGCCAGACAGCTGCAAATATAGCCAATAGGTCAAATGGGGGCTGACCAGCAAACACCCTGTAGTTGTTAGAGAGAACGCTGCTAATATGGTTTATGCAGTGGAGATAATGCAGCTCATGCATGTCTGCTGTGTCACGTCTGCTCGGGTGAGGCTTCACTTTTTCACTTTTCACAAACAAGTTTGCACTTTCGGGACAGTTTTGTTCACATCTCATGTTTAAACCGTCTGATTTACAAGTTTCTGGCCGTAAGTTTCCTCCTCCTCTTTGTACATAGTAGTTTAATTTAGTTGAGTTTAACTAGTTTTATTTAAGAGTTTTAAACTGAAAAATGTTTGACTTGGAGCTTAATGATTTTTGTTAATAAACTCTTATATTTTGAATAGAAGGTGAATTTATTCCATGTATGTGCAGAATGAACGGTTTGACCATGATTAGTGCTCGGATCACTCTTTCATCTATTGTTCTAACACACAGCCAGTAGGGCGTGTGTTCAAAAACAGCCAAAATAATATCTGATTAAATAAGATATTTACCACTCCTACCGGGGAGCGCAATGAACCTCTTAAAGTATCAGAAATATGAATTCCCAGCTGGCTGGGAATAGAATAGAATATAAATCCACCAAATTAATATGGCATCCTAGCCAACCTAACATCGGTTTCCTGAAGAAGCCAAATGTAAATGGGAATCCTCTTCAGGAGTATTATTAATGATTGTGGGGCTCTGACTGCTGTGGGAATCATGTAGAGCCATTCATTTATCTAAGAAACACTGCAAAGAAGTAATGAGTTTTTTAACGGTTAATGACACAGCCATCATGATCACCCAATATTATTAGACTTTAAGTAGATAGCGTCCAGCCCTATTTAACACTTCTAAAACCTTTATTTAAATATGCTGCAAGTATCTATACGTCATATCCCCTGTTTAGTTTAATATCTGACAGAATCCTTTGTTTAACAGTAAACAGAGTGAACAAGGAAAAGGCCTTTTGCACAAATGTGCCCATGATCTCTGTTGAGTCAGAAAGGTCAGGCCACGGGCCCAAGGCGATGGGTTGATAATCCCTGCATGCCAAATCATTTTATGTAACACATTTTGAGTGTCTGCCACTGGGAATGATTCACAGAAGGTCCAGAGGGGAAAGAGGAGAATCTATTACATAATAATGAACCAAAATCAGGAATAAGGAAGGCCTAAAGGAGAGAGGGAGGGAGCTAAACTCCTCAGAAGTGTTCTTCCCCTACCATTACATCCACAGCAGTGAGGAAATATACCCGATTACATAAAAAAAAAATCATAAAGGTTTTAACAATGACGTTTTACACACTAAACTGCTTCAAAATCAGCTGCATGTTATTTATTGTGCACTATCAAATGAAAGGGTGGAGATTTCTATGCAACTAAACTAAGCTTCTATGATTTACGGCCTTTAAAATCAGCCCTGAAGACGAGCAGCACAATCTATGAGCCACTGAGTAAATTAGATCAACTTTTACTTGTTCTTTAATCCTCTGTGGGGGTTTTTCACCACTGCAGAGAATTTAAAAAATAAACTACTTCACTGTTTTAAATTCACCAATTAAAAACCTACATATGGAATTACTAAAATATCATCTTTTCCATTTCATCTCTTTGCTTTTCCAAGCTTAGGTGGCTTTTCAATTCACATCTACAGGCAGAAATAACGCGCTCCAGAAAAATGATTAAATGCAAAATGGTAACACCTTTTGTGTCTATATGCTTATAAAAGGTAAAAGGTTAAAGTTTATAAAGAAAAGGATTTATAAATTGAAATCTTGTACGGTGTTCACCATCAAATAAAGCTTGATAAATAACTAAGTATGTTTGTTTTCATAGTTTAGTCTCTCAAATCCTCACAGATGTCACAAAATCCACCACCAGGGCAATACCACTTTTCTAGGGCTAATTTTTATTTTTGTCCTATCTCTCGGATAGGACAAAAATAAATTACATTTTAAAAACTTGCTCCGGGATTGTTAAAGTGAATTTATTGTAATAAGCTACATATCCTGCAGCAGTACCTGAAGAGGTCAGTGTACAAATGTTGTTTAAAGTCACTTTGTAGGACTCTATGGTCCAGATGTTGGGTTAAAGTCCAGGCTAGCAAACAGTATTGCCTCCTGCCATGGTGACACTGATCCTGGTAGAATGCAAAACTACTGAACAGAAAAAGAAAAGAGCGAGAGGAATGCTGCTATAGGCTTAGACTGCTGAAGGACATAGGGACCCCTTATTTCATTATTCTGCTTCATTCTATCTCTATTCTCCCACTCTGCAGAATCTATTAGTTCAATCTCTAACGTTCTGCTCTCTCTCTGCTTTTTCTCATAGTAGCTTCATCTGGTCTGTTTCTGTTTGGCTGTGACTCCATCCTGGAGAGAAATATCAGCTGTGCTGCTGCCATAAATACCTTTGTTTATAGATGTTGGAGATCGCCTGTTTTCCAGTGTAGTCCTGTTTCTCTGACTGTGACTAACTGGATGTGCTCTCTTCATCCTCTGACATGGGAGCTGGCTCGGAACCCGCCTGCCTGGCTGTGTGTTTTCCTGGGACGGGCCGCCTGTGGAGCTGGTTGACAGTTGCCTTTTGTATCTATGCTTCCTTTCTATCTCTGCTTCTGTCTCCTTGAACCCCAGTGGGCCTCAGCAGATGGCCGCCACACTGAGCCTGGTTCTGCTGGAGGTTTCTTCCTATTAAAGGGAGTTTTTCTCTCCACTGTCGCTGCAAGCATGCTTAGTGTGAGGGATTGCTGAAGAGTCAATAAGTCGATTCAATCAGCTGGTTTTCCTTAGATAGAAAACTGAATCAATGTGACTGGATGATCTGGTGAACTGGAAAGTGAATTGGGATGACATGTGTTGTGAATTGCCGTTATAGAAATAAACCGGATTGAATTGAAAATGTTTCATTTTAAATAAGGATCTAATTTATTAAGTGGGATGGCTATCTACAGCATACAAGCCCTTTATTAAAGTGATTTCTTCTTATTAAATGAATAACACCTGTTTATGCTGTCATTGAGTTTGGAGAGTTTTTGATCATGAATAAACTCTCAATGCCAGAGCTACCTGGCCCTCCCCACTCCAGCAGATGTTTGCTTTTCTGAGCCCGTTGGTGACCAACATGACCAACTGATGCCTGGACAGTTTTCTTTAGGATTTCCAAGTGAACTAGAGAAATATTGGTTTCTTCAAAAAAAAAAAAAAAAAAAATATCCTGGAATCAAGATGTTAAATGACAAATGTGAAACTAAGTGTTCAATTTTGAGTTGCTTTAGCCTAGTTTGTTTTGTGACACAAATGTGTTTTCTTCTCTTTAAATACTGATTAAGACCAAGTTTAAATTTCACACCATGATATTAAATTACGTTTTTACACCCTTGGTGAATTTGAGCTTGTTACCAGAGGAGTGAATGATTAGCTGACATTGCAATGCTATAATGTTAGAGCAAATGTGCACCAAAACTCTATGATCCAGAACGTTTCTAAGGTTTCGCTTTCACTCTCTGTTCTATTTTAAAGGAACTGACAACATCTGGCTCCAGCTGCAGGGGAAGTTACTGTATTCTTCTTTTAAAACCAAAACTAAGACAACGCATTTACACTAACCTGTTAACAAGACACTGATTAGATGAAGATCTGGCTTCAATGTCCAGACACACATTAGAAACTGGAGATCTAATAACCACCCAAAGCAAAGATATCAGAGTTGAACTTTCTAATATATACTTCTATAGTGAAAAAGATTTCAATTTGAGTACATATATATATAATCTATATATTAGATTACTTATTATATATATGCATATTAATAGGAAAATCTAACAAAAGCTAATATCTACCAAATGCCTAAAGCCTACTGGATCTGTGCTACAGCAGCTGCATCATTCCCCAAAGTTCAAAAGGTATTAAACATTGAACATGAGAATATGACACTCATTTCTTTATAACCCTTTAGTGAGACCATAAGGACTGAGAGCAGTTATTTAAATTTTGTTCAACCAACCTTAACGCTAAAGTAATTCCTAATCAAAAAAATAAAGCTTGGTGGAATCAATGGAAGATGGAAGTTTAATTCTAACTTTATTTTCGCTGTCCTCCAACCTTCTAGAACCCTGCAGAACCTTTGATCACTAAATTGGCTTCCTGTTAAATCCAGAATAGAATTTAAAAATCCTCCTTCTCACATATAAAGCCTTAAATGGCCAAGCTCCATCTAATATCAGAGATCTGATTGTTCCTTATGTTCCTAACAGAGCACTTGCCTCAATCTGCAGGTTTACTAGTGGTTCCTAGAATTTCTAAAAGTAGAATGGGAGGCAGATCTTTAGTTCTCAGGCTGACTCTCCTGTGGAACCAACTACCAGTTTTAGTCCATGAGGCAGACACCCTGTCTACTTTTAAGGCTAGGCTTAAAACTTTTCCCTTTTGATAAAGCTATAGTTAGAGTGGCTCAGGTTATCCTGAGCTATCTTCTATAGTTATGCTGCTATAGGCTTAGACTGCTGGAGGACATAGGGACCCCATTTCATCATTCTGCTTCATTCTATCTCTATTCTCCCACTCTGCAGAATCTGGTTAGTTCAATCTCTAACGTTTCTGCGCTCTCTGCTTTTCCTCATAGTAGCTTCATCTGGTCTGTTCCTGCTTGGCTGTGACTCCATCCTGAGAGAAATATCAGCTGTGCTGCTGCCATCAACACCTTTGTTTATAGATGCTGGAGATCGCCTGTTTTTCCAGTGTAGTCCCCTGTTTCTCTGACTGTGACTAACTGATGTGCTCTCTTCGCCCTCTGACATGGGAGCTGGCTCGAGCTCGCCTGGCTTGTGTGTTTTCTTGACAGGGCCGCCTTTTTTACAGCTGCCTTTTGTATCTCTGCTTCATTTTCTATGTCTCGCTTCGTCTTCCCTGAACCCCAAAGTGTCGCTCCTTCAGCAGCAGCCGTCAGCTCACACTTACCGCTTTCAATGAGCCGCTCGTGTGCCCGTGATACGCCATCAGCCTCAGCCCTAACATTTTTTCCAATTGCCGCAGAACGCCAGACCGAGAAAGTACCAAATCCCCGGATGTTGACATTGACAGCTGTCCCAGCATGCACCGCGGCAGCAGCAGCTTTCAATGGAGCGCTCCATTGATAGTTAAAAGTTCTCCTTTCTGTTGCTGTTGTTTAATAACAGTATGTTTTAAGATGATTTGAGGCGAGAATATTATACTTTAAAGCATCACTATATGGCACATTTACTGATTTAAAGCGTAATTAAAAAAAGATTTCCAGAAACTAGCGGCGCTCCAAAGCTAATGGCAGCCAGGGCTAACCGCAGCCTGTCTAAGGAGAGTGAACACCTACAGGTATGGGCGAAGGTTGCATAGGGACCTTAGGGACCAGTTCCTACCAAAATGTTGGACAGACCCACTTGTCCGCACCAATAAATCTATGTGAATTACATCTTATTTACAATCCAGCACTGTTGCAACAGTCACTCCTCTGTTCCAGAAATGGGATCCAGAAATAAAAAATATGCTGTTCAGCAGCAATAAACCAGCTTAAACTCTTAATATCCACCTCATTTCTGGGAAATTTGCCTATTTAGCATACCCAAATGGAATAGCACATGACTGAGGTATAGCAGCCCTCTCTTAGCATAGCCTTGTGTGAAGGACCGCTGGCTCTGATGGCGATTTTTTTTTTTGTTTTATTTTGCAAAATGTTCATTTGATTTGTATTTATCCGACTGTGTTAATTATTATCCCCGCATTAAATGAAACAAGCTAAAATTTATTATTACATAGAGACTATTAATAACAGGAGGTGAAATGCAGATCTAGACGAGCTGAGCATGTGGTGACGTCACGAGTACGCTTCTGTTCCAACTGACCCAGATCTATGCTGCGTGATCCCGTTCTCACCAAATCCACACTTTAACACCTTTAACCGTACTCGCGTTCCCGTGAATTGAAAAACGGCCACTGAGTCTGGTTTTGCTGAAGGTTCTGTCCTGTTAAAAGGAGTTTTTCCTCTCCACTGTCGCTACAAGCATGCTTAGTGTGAGAGATTGCTGAAGAGTCAATAAGTCGATGCAATCAACTGGTTGTCCTTAGATAGAAAACCTTGAATCAATGTGACTGGATGATCTGGTGAACTGGAAAGTGCCTTGAGATGACATAATGTGAATTGGTGCTATAGAAATAAACT
Source organism: Cyprinodon brontotheroides (assembly GCA_018398635.1). NCBI lineage: Eukaryota > Metazoa > Chordata > Actinopteri > Cyprinodontiformes > Cyprinodontidae > Cyprinodon > Cyprinodon brontotheroides. Next base: position 31,202,698 of record JAGKQL010000007.1, read on the forward strand.
AAATTGAAACTGAATAGAAATAAATGAATTTCAATCTTATCTAATTGGCAACATTGATTTCTAATGTTGCCATTGAAACCCAACAGAAAGAGTTTTAAATGGAAAATGATGGATCCTCCCTGCAGGGAACCTAGCAGCTGTTGGTGTGTGTGCATTGGCCGCAGGGCCTTCTATCTGTATGCAAACATGTAACATTCATACTCTGCACTGAACACCTAAATAAACGAGTTTGTTTCTCACAGATCACACATTAGTTTAAAAGACACATTTGATAAAGACGAGCTCACTGAGCATAAAATAAACAAGAAAAAACATATTCGAGAATACATAACAGCAAGAACCTGAGTGTATGGTTTTATCTGCTTTATCTTCAGCTGCTATTGGCTGCATGTGTCTGACAGCCAATCAGGAAGAAACCAAACTGTTTCCAGATGGAGTAAACAACATAACCCTTCAAAAACAATAAAGTTTCTGTTTCCATTTAAGTAAACTAATCAATAAGATGATAATTCTGGGTGCAGAAGGTTAATAGTTGGGTGTTTTTAGCATTTGCTAAGGGTGAACCCCTCTGACAGTTAGCTTACCTGGACTTTTCAGGTTGTATTTGTTTTCCATGCTGGTGGACGCTGCCTTTTCAGTTTAATGAGGAAGTTAGTTGGAGTCTCTGCGGCCGATTCGTCTCAACACCAACTCCCAGCAGCTCCCCTCCTGTAGCTGTGGGGAATAAAGCTAGCTAGCTAGCTTCCTCAGTGGGATGACCAGAACCACAGGAGTCCCTGTCAGTGCGGCTCAGGACGGTAGCGCTTCCGAGGATATTTGCATATAGTTTCTTATAAAATCATCAGGAAGTCGTTCCTTAAGTTGCCTGATGTGTCAAAACGAAACACTTCGATCACCCATTTTTTCCCCCCTTTGACGTCATTGTGTAAAACGTAAACAGGAAGCGGTAGACGCTACTTTTTATTCATTGACGGTTGGAAAACCCAGTTTAAAAGGCATTGCTGACATCTAGTGGGCTGGAGTGTGAACAACTAGTGCTTTTAAAGGAAAGAAAGCGATTAAACGGGAAAATATACACAAATCACAATCACTATATATATATATATATATATATATATATATATATATATATATATATATATATATATATATATATATATATATATATATATATACATATACATATACATATGCAGGGGCAGTGATAAGCCATACTATAATTGTGTAGGGCAGTGATTTTATATATATATATATATATATATTTATTTATTTATTTATTTTTTTTACAAGAAAAAAATAATTCACAACTCCTATTAACTTCAATAGAAATTTGAAGTTAGAACAAGGAAAAAAAAACCCCCCAAAAAACTAATAATTAAATTATTAAGAAGAGGGGACTAACTGAAATTCTTCCATTAAATCAGACAATTTATTTGCTTTAAGGTTCTGTATCTTTTTTAGGCATTGGTTAAGGGAGGAAAGTTCGTTTTCGAGAGCAGAGAATGACGGGGACCATTTTTGCATAACGACATTTATGCATATAATATTTGGTTATAATCATCAAAGCATTAACTAAGAAATCCATTTTTTTTTCATTGATAAACCTAACTGAATTATTTTAGAAGGAATTAAAGTCCACATTTATAGATCTAGAAGATAAAAAGATCTGAAATTGATCCCATAGGTTTCCTACTTCTTTACATTCATAAAACAAACGATTAGTAGTTTCCAACACATAAGGACGGTATAACAAACAAATGAGGTCACCATTTTTAAAAAAAAGACTAAGGCCATCTTATTTTTTACAATACCTTAAATTATAAATAAAATTACTATGTAGGGGCAGTGATAGCCATGCTAACTATGTAAGGGCAGTGAAAGCCATGCTTACTATGTAGGGGCAGTGATAGCCATGCTAACTATGTAGGGGCAGTGATAGCCATGCTAACTATGTAGGGGCAGTGAAAGCCATGCTAACTATGTAGGGCAGTGATAGCACATGCTAACTATGTAGGGGCAGCTGATAGCCATGCTAACTATGTAGGGGCAGCTGATAGCCATGCTAACTATGTAGGGGCAGTAGAGATAGCCATGCTAACTATGTAGGGGCAGTGATAGCCATGCTTAACTATGTAGGGGCAGTGATAGCCATGCTAACCATGTAAGGGCAGTGATAGCCATGCTAACTATGTAGGGGCAGTGATAGCCATGCTAACTATGTAGGGGCAGTGATAGCCATGCTAACTTATGTAAGGTGCAGTGATAGCCATGCTAACTATGTAGGGGCAGTGATAGCCATGCTAACTCTGTAGGGGCATAGATAGCCATGCTAACTATGTAGGAGCAGTGATAGCCATGCTAACTACTGTATGTAGGGGCAGTGATAGCCATGCTAACTGTGTAGGGGCAGTGATAGCCATGCTAACCATGTAGGGGCAGTGATAGCCATGCTAACTACTGTATGTAGGGGCAGTGATAGCTATGCTAACTGTGTAGGGGCAGCATAGCCATGCTAACTATGTAAGGGCAGTGATAGCCATGCTAACTATGTAGGGGCAGGGATAGCCATGCTAACTGTGTAGAAGCAGTCATAGATATCCATAATAAAGGCTAGATGTCTTACGGCGGAGTCTCAAACGTCATCACCGGCGGCCATCTTACCTCAGGCAGGCTTTCTGTTGTGCTCTGTGGTACCTAATGTAAGGTGAGTGATCAGCACGAACACAAATACTCTTATCTCACTGAATTCTTGACGGATTTACAAACAGTTTGGTTTCTTACAAACATTATGAACGTGGCTATTATTCTTGATGCTTGAACATGTCGAAATTGCAGATTTTCTTGTCGAAAAATGACTTAATCATGCAGCATAGTTGTGCATCACGGCTACTTGCGCAAGTTATCAAGGCTGAGATTATTAGTCAATTATATAGGTTTTACTGACACCAATAACGATTGTATGACAATTAATCTTTGGTGTAAATTACAATATTTGTGGATGTGGTTGTAGTTATTAGTTGGCTAATAACAATAATCTGAGTGTTGTTGTATTTTCATTATTAGCCTAACGTTAGCTGGCTAATAACAAGAAGCTGCAAAGTGAGACCTAACGTTAGTAAGTTAGCAGCTAACGTTACAGTTTAGCTAGCTGCTAACGTTAACCAGCAACTTTACATCAGTGGAAGATGCAGAATTTAACATGATTTCCAATCGATTTGGTTTGTCAACACATCTTACATTATGTTACAGGAATTTGCTGGGTTTATTAAAAGGAAGATGCCAGACTTTTGCTATGACATAATAGTATTACAAGATTGTTGTTGACTCAAAGCTTTTATAAGTTTGCATTAGTTTCATTTGGACAATGGTGTTGTTTGCCAAGACTTTCCAGCTCATCTTCAAAGGGCATGTGTATCATTGAAATTTAATCACATATTGATATACCAATCTTATACACTGTGAATTGTTGTTGGTCACTTTTGTTTTTGTTTCTGCAGGTTATATAATGTGTAAGCAGGAGGAGAAGATCTTCCATCCCCGTTTGCTGACATTCCTGCACTAGTACATGACCACAGCTACCTTCCTGTCCGCTTTGATGGCCTTGTGGACAACGCTCTCTTGTACATTACACAGAAGCTCAATAAAACCTTCCTTTTCAAAGGGCATTAGCCAAGCTATGTTTTTTGGGTCATTTTTTAAATCTCTGTCTTCCATGTGTATACCATCACAGTAGTGTAGGTGGGGATTTCAACATGCTACATCTATATATACTTGTGAAGGGGACTATTGTACCAATTTTAATAGCAAATAAATGTCACTTTTATAATGGTTTAAAAATAGGAACTTTTGTGTAATTACCCCTGATATATAATCCGAATAGTCTACATGAAACTTCAAAGTGTTACCTTTAATTTGAAACCTGGATTATGCTTCTACACCAAGAGGTTGCCACACAATAAGCCTTTTTTGTCAGTATTTCATATTTTATTATAACAATAATATTCATATTATAAAAGTATGTATGTAAATATAAATAAATTAGGACTGTGAAATAATTAATCACACCCAAATAAAAGTGTTTATTTATATATATATATATATATATATATATATATATATATATATATACATATATATATATATATATATATATATATATATATATATATATACATATATATATATATATATATATACATATATATATATATATATATATATATATATATATATATATATATATATATATATATATATATATATATATATATATATATATATATATATATATATATATTATATATATATATATATATATATATATATATACATGTATTATATATATATGTATATATATATATTGGTATATATATGTATATATATATACATATATATATATATATATATATATATATATATATATATGCTGGCTGGTTGCTATATATATATATATATATATATATATATATATATATAGATATATATATATATATATATATAGATATATCTATATATCATGTTGCCATTCAGTACACTGAGTTTTAATAGCATATATTGATTTAACATAAATACCTTGTGCATGTGTATATTTATTGCACCTGTATGTTCTATTCAATGTTCTTTTCATATGAAATTCCATGGTTATAATTATTCATAAGTGTGCAGTATCATAACTACATGTCTGACTTTTGTTTAACAAACCAAACAGTTAGACAATTGAGGAAGTTATGGTTATTTCAGTACATGCGCCTTTAAAACACAATGTTACGAATGAGCGAGCTGCCTGTGGCAAGATGGCCGCCACGTGCGGACGTCGACCCCCATTGGCCAGCAGCGCGGACGAGACATCTAGCCTTTATTATGGATATCTATGGGGCAGTGATAGCCATGCTAACTATGTAGGGGCTGTGATAGCCATGCTAACTACTAGCCATGTAGGGGCAGTAATAGCCATGCTAACTGTGTAGGGGCAGTGATAGCCATGCTAACTATGTAGGGGCTGTGATAGCCATGCTAACTACTGTATGTAGCCAGCTAATGGCAGGGGCAGTGATAGCCATGCTAACTGTAGGGGCAGTGATAGCCATGCTAACTGTATGTAGGGGCAGTAATAGCCATGCTAACTGTGTAGGGGCAGTGATAACCATGCTAACTATGTAGGGGCAGTGATAGCCATGCTAACTACTGTATGTAGGGGCAGTGATAGCTATGCTAACTGTGTAGGGGCAGTGATAGCCATGCTAACTATGTAGGGGCAGTGATAGCCATGCTAACTATGTAGGGGCAGTGATAGCCATGCTAACTATGTAAGGGCAGTGATAGCCATGCTAACTATGTAGGGGCAGTAGATAGCCATGCTAACTACTGTATGTAGGGGCAGTGATAGCCATGCTAACTGTGTAGGGGGCAGTGATAGTCATGCCAGTCCAGGGACTGACTGCAGTTCTACTGGAAGGTGCCTTGGTCAAGGTCAATGACCAGCGTATCTGACATGGAACAACAACCAGACCATGCATTTTGCTTTAGGTTAATAGACTATATTAATTAGGCTATGTATGCTGCCAATAGGTGACCAAACGCCCCGTATTTCCCTGGACATATCCGTGATTTCACGCCCTGTCCCGGTGTCCCGGTTTTTTAGAAAGTGAGGAAATGTCCGGATTTTTTAAATTACCTTAATTGGACCATTAAATTTACAGGCGCTAGGGCACTGCGCATTCGACGCTGCGCGGTGACGTGAACCCCTGAGCGCGCCAGTGCGGGCAGCCCTGTTCTTAATCAGAATATAGATTGCGTGGCTGTCAGTACGCCAACAACATGCCAAAGCGCAAATGTATGTTTACCGACGATTTACAAAAGAGTTTCCCTGCTTTCAGAGTGGCTTGAGACAAATGGGAGGCCTTGTGCACAGTGTGCAAAGCAGGCACATATGTCGCGGTGTCCAATGGAGGTGCAAGGAATCTGAAAAGCCACCTGGACACCCAAAGTAAAGATAGTCTATTGATATATTTGTTCGTTTTTGGTACATTTTGAGTTATTTTTTGCTACACAAGAGGTATTTTTGTTACTTAGCTCATTTGTTAATTTATTTTTCCAATAGCCTACAGAACTAGACATTATATTTCATTCATTGCTGAGGCTGAGTATCATCTGTTATTGGGAGTTGAGAGTTATTGTTAACTTTTATTGTTAAGTGAGGGATGTTTAGATGAGACATTATTTCTTTCATTGTGCTATTCATTCATTACAGGAATTGTTAAGCATTTTTAATAAATACATTTTGAATAAAATTATCATTTGTTAATGGAGTTATTGCTGTTGACTTTTACTGAACATTTTTTAATAAATCAACTGTAAATATCATGTTATTGTAGGGTTACGTAGGTCTATGTTAAGTGAGTTCATGCCACAGACATCTCTATGCATGGGATGTCTGTGGCAGTTCTTCAAACATTAAATGTACTTAAATTCCTAGGAAAAAGGGGGTAAGAGTTTTTGCTGTAATTTGCCGCTTATCCCAGAACCAAACCTACTGTATCACCTCGTCTTAATTCTCTTGTTCATGCGGGTGCCAGAAAATAAACTAAAGATGAACATTACTGCCACCATCTGGTATGGAGCTTTCATAATGGTTTCCATTTGAAGGGTTTGAATGTATTTATCATACTGTGATTCTGTAAATAAAATTTCCTTTTTTAGATCTTGTATCACATCCATCCTCCTCAGCTCACCTTTCCCAGGACTCAATCATAGGCCAAGGTCCTCCATCAATCCCTGTTATCTCCTCCAACCTTTCAACCTTGAATTCTCACGGCTTGGCCAGAGTTCTTGCAGTTGTCCAGTCCTCCACCATGACTAATCTCTTCTTGGTGAATAAGTCATTTAAACTTAATTTCCATGGATTTGAAAATCCTCTCAGTGTTTATTCATGTTTCCACTAAAACACCTCAGTTTTTAGGCTATAATGAAAACTTTCACAGACTAAAAACAAGTTTCTTCTGACTTTCAAAACAAACAAAAAATCCTGTTAGATTTTATCCACTGGAGCCTAGTAATTTAAATAAAAATGAGAAATAAAAACCCTGTTATACTGTATGTCTTAAGCTCATTCAATTCAGTTCATTTATAGCGCCAATTCACAACACATGTAATCTCAACGCACTTGAGGTAAGAAAAGATCTCTCTTAATCTTTGGTTATGAAGATAAAAAATATAAAGAATACATTTTCTTTTACCCTGTTAACTTCCTGCAGCAGATGGTAAAAAATACTTCAGTTTGGCTACAGCTTATGAGAGCAATTAAGTCTGTATACATCACTGCTAGTTAGTTGTGACCTACTTTAGGTAAAGTCTCTGATCAGAATGCCCCAAAGCCCCAATGAAGGACCAATCAGGCACTTATGAATTTAGTCTCAAAAACAATGGCTGCAGTGGTCTCGACATTAACCATGGTCTGCTTTGCTCTAAAACATTTTAAACAGCTCCACACTTTAAAATACCAGCTATTTTAAAGCAGATTTAATAAGACAGAGCAGACAGAATAAAATTGCCACTTTCAAATCTTTTAAGTTTAATTGCAAACATGTTATTAAAGGAAAAGTGCGGTCATATTCTGAATTCAAAATTCTGAAAGTACCTTAAATATAAAATTATTCCATACTGTTCAATAAATGATAAGTGTTTCTAATTGAGAGTAATTTTCATTTAACTGTGCTTTACTGGAGGCATCCATGTTTGTCAAAGAAGAACACTACCTGCCACCTACTGGTTTTGTGACGTCCACGGTGCGGTATCTGCTGTTGATCGTAAGTCCCAGTGCTGTATCTGGTGTTTGTCACAACGCGCTATTATCCAAGTCACCTTGAAAACATTCTTCTTTCAAATGTTGGCTTATTTGTTAACTTTTTACCAAGATATGGACTTGGGGGAAATTTTCTGAAATGGATAGAGTTATTGTATACTAACCCTACAGCACTGGTAATGACAAATAACAATCTATCAAGCCCGTTCACATGAGAGAGATCAATGCATGAGGGCTGCTCTCACTCCACACTATTGTTCGTTTTGGCCTTTGAGCCTTTGGCCTTGTCTATTAGAACTGAAACCTATTTGTTGTTGGGAGCTGGAGAAGTTCCACCTTCCTCAGCAGGAGTCCGCCGTGGATCCTCCTGAGCTGAGCTGCCTGCACACCTGTGACTGATCATCTCATCAGGAGGACCACAGTATTTGAGATTGTCTTCAGACCTGCCTCGGCGCGCAGTGCTTAATCAGTTTGGTTAGCACCTAAGCCTAGAACCTCCTGAGAACTTTGCTATCTCTGAGTCAAGTTTGGATTCTAACCTTTTGTCTCTGCTTCCAGGTTACCTGTTTTCTCCTGTGAAGCTCTGGAAGAGCTTAACCTGCCGAGCCTGCCCTCTGAGCCAAACCTGAAGACTCTCTTCTGGATTTCCAAGCAGCTCTGGATTTAGAGCTGGGAACTCAAACCAAGGTCAACACCCTCACTAGAAGTAAGGCGCTGAAACAGTTATCCGGACTCTGCTGGAACCAAACCATCTCCGGACCCAACAGTTCCTCTCCCAAAGTCTCTTCTATGCATCTTAAGGTACAAACCAAGAATCTCTCAAGATCAATTCCAACCAAGCCAGCGCTAACTGAACTGTCTCCCTCACAGACTCCAGTGTTGACCAGTCCCCAGGCCTGAACCAGCAAACTGTACATTTACTACGTGCTTGTGTAACAATAAACTTGTTAACTTTTCCCCTGAGTCCGTTGTGGTTTTCTGCATCTTGGGCCTCTCAGTAAACCCATCATGACAATTTGTTGGGTATAGCAATCGGAGAGTATGAATATAGGATATCGCTGTATGCAGACGATGTGATCCTTTTTTTGTCTGATTTATCAAAGTGTTCTAACATTATTACAGTTAATTAATACATTTGGTCAGTTTTCTGGATATTGTATTAATTATACAAAATCCTCTATACTTTTTATAAGCACACACTTTAATAATGCGAGGGAAGGCTTTACTTATCTTGAAATTAAGATTACCCCCAAATAAATACAGCTGTTAAAGCAAATTATGACCCATTGATGAAAGATGTACAAGACCAACTTGAAAAATGGACAACAATGTCAATATCAATGATTGGCCAGATCGACATAATTAAAATGAAATTGTACCAGAATTCTAATATTTGTTTAAATTACTCCCAATGCCATTTTTTAAAAGAGATTAACACTGCATTTTGTAGATTTATTTGGAAGAATAGAAAACCCAGACTGAGACTTAGATTATTGTATTTGCCTTATGATGGGGTGGATTACAGATGCCCAATTTACAGAGGTATTACTGGGCCGCTCAGCTACGTAGTATTATGTTTTATTTTGTCACACATTCTCCTCCAGCATGGGTCCATATTAAACAAGCATCAGCACCTAAGCTACCATTATGTGTATATTTATATTCTGCAGATTATAAAGCTTTACAGGAAAAAACAACAAACCTTTCCTTTGAAACTCTGTGAATATATGGTTTAAGGCTCATAGACATGTTGGTTATTCTCCCCCCATCTCTCGATTTTCACCTATTTGGAATAAAGCACAGTTTACCCCTGGAAGGGGTGATGGTGGTTTCCAGGTGTGGGCTGACAGGGGAGTAAAAAAAATTATAGACTTATATGTTCAGGGCACTTTATAAACATGTAACATTTGTTCTAAATATCTAATTCTAAAAAAAAAAATAAAAATCTTTAAATACTTACAACTGAAGCACTTTATCCCATCAAACTAGCCCCAGGCTACCCATGAGCCACCGCTGTCCTGCATGACATTGTGTTGAAACACATAAACGACAAATCTCTGCACTATATACGCTACCACTTCATGTTTATTAATGAAATAATTCTAATGTTATTAGATTTATGTATTTCATTCAAAGTGGCATACTCACGTTATGCATACACCAGTAGCTCACTCCAGTTACAAAGTTTTTCTTGAAACATTACTTTGACCTGCTGGCGTATCATTTGTTCTTTTAGTATCTTATTTTTTTTTGTAGATTAAAAAAGTGTATAGTTACAAAAGCAACACCTTATGACCAAAGGTACAACTCTGCACGTGTGCAGATGGAAAACAAGGAAGTGATACTATAGAGACTGAGTTGAATTCAAATTTTCGTCCACAAACGAAAAAATCCCAAGCTGGTTTTTCTGGTAGTTCTGCAGTACTGACAGCAGATGGTGCCACATCTGTCAGAATCCTATTTATAACATAATAATTAATAATAACAATAATAATAATTAAACTTTATTGATCTCAAACTGGAGAAATTCACTACTGCTTTAATCCCACCCTTTTTGGAAGCAGTAGGCTGCCAAAGTGCGGGACCCAAGCTCAATGTCCTAACCAGTAGGCCACCTATCCCCCCTCCTTTATGTTCCTATAGAGACTATAGGAACATAAAGGAAGAATGCACAGAGAATAAATCCATTTTATTAGAATCACATGGTCTTTTTTTTGTAAGGAAATTTAATGACTGCAGCTATAAAACATATATTTCTTAACTGTGGAATTTCTAACAAACAAATTGAATTTCCTTCCACCTTTTTAAAGGTTGCGCATAAACATATTACATACCCAAATACCATTGGCTGGTAAAACAATAGTATTAATTCCAACATGTTTGTGATGTATAACATTTGAAATCTAAGATCTAGTTTCTGGAGATCTGTACAAAGTCTGTACATTTTATACAACTCGATCACTGTAAGTTGGATTATTTGAATTTTATGACTAATTTGACCATAAAAAAAAAAGTTATATTGAAGTACTTTCTTTTTTATTTAGAAAATTTCAGCTTCCAGAATGCTGAACATGCATCTTCTACGTGTATGTGAGTGATTTGTACTATCCTCTCAGTCCTTATGCACATAAAAAACACTATAATTTCAGCTTGCCTGTACACTTCCAATATTGCTCAGGAAAGCTTATCTTTTTGGTTGACAAAATATGTCAAAGTTTGATCAGTCACCAAGTTAGCTGGTCCTGCTACACAAAAGCTGTATCCAAAACCACTCCCTAACCACCATCCCTTAAAGGTATAGAGGACAATCTTTTATTTCCAGGTGGATCATCGAAATAACATTTCAGCCAGACAAGACTGCCATGTTGAGCCTGGTTCTGCCAGAGGTTTCTTCTCAATGGGGAGTGTTTCCTCTCCACTGTCGCTTCATGCTTGCTCATCATGGACAGGTTCTCTCAACCTGTGTTATCCAACTGGACTTCCATCTTCCAGGTCCCTGAGTGAAGCTCCAGTATCAGCTCACACAGTCCACTGGATCTCCCCACTTAAAGCTCAGCAGACCGTCTCTCCTAACCAGCAGTCTACAGACTGACCAACTTCATCTATCTCCACTCCACCACCAGTTTCAGGCCTGGAGGGAAACAGCCCTGTTCTTTGCTCCTGTTCGTGCATATCTATCAAAATTAAGCGCTATATTTCCTGCTGAGGTCTGAGTGCCAAAGACAAAGTAATTGTATCAATATATTTCTCCTAATTGTCTTGTCTCTTTGTGTGAGTTTTTCCAGATTGAAATGTTTAAAGCTATGATTAGCGATGCTAGCCCCTGCACAAGTCAATATTTCTTAGATGCAATTTCCTGCATATTAACCAAGTTGTGTCCCGTTTCATCTAAACACAGAACCAATTTAATTTTTTCTTTGAGAATGGATTGTTTTTCTTGCAATAAGCTACAGCCATTAAAATAATTAATAAATGGAAATGTTAAGTTTGCACAGTATCATCATGCACAGAAATCGCCTCACAAAACCACTGGCCTGCTTGGACTGGTAGAATTCCTTTAGGCTATAATGAAGATTACCGGTATTATATTAATGTTTTTTGTTTTGTTTTTCTGCTTATTTTTGCTTTATTTTGGTTTTTAGTTAACCAGATTATTAAATGACTCACTTTGTTGTGCTATACTTTTCCTGCCAACCTTCTGTGGCCCCCAAAGGTCTCCAGCCCCCACTTTAAAAAACCACTGTCCAAGATCATGATGGATGTATGGATATTCAGACCAGCACAGCAGCTCCAGTACTACAAAGAAAACAATTTGGCTATGCACGTTAAAATATTCAGACACCCATGGCAATGCATATAGTTTAAAGAAATAAGAAACTGCAAATTCAATGGGCTCATTTGACAACATTGTGTTAAGTCATTTTGAGAATGAAAAATTCTGATGTTGTATGTTGGGGGATATCAGAAATTAAAGAGTAAAAATAGCCAGAAAATGTACAATAGGCATAACTGAGTGTTCTGTAGCTTACACACTAGTAAACACTAGCAAAAAAAAACATTGCCATCCATAATAATGTCCAACATCCATGGCTAATAAAAGACTAGTCATACTTGCAAAGTTTGCAAAGTTTTACTGCCATTAATAAATAACATGAGACAGAACATGACATCACAGAACATGAGATAGGCCTACATAGACTACCTCTTTACAACTTGAAAGAGCAACAATTAACTTTGATTAACTGAAACATAAACTTGAATGGGAATTAGCTAGGCTTAAACTGGGAATGGCATGGAACTTGGATGTGTCACTTATTTTTCCATGAGTACTTTCTGTTACTCCTTGCAGCACTGAGTAACTCCCTGTCTGCCAGACTGCTGCTGTAAAACTCTGAGCAGGACTGCTCAAAGCTGAGTGTGATGAGGAGATCACTCTTAATAAGCTCTACAGAGCACCTGTTCCTGTTGCCGTCCACATGTTTACCATCTTTGAGAACAACCTTTCCACATATCCGGTGGATGCTGGAATGCTGAGGATGTGACTCATGATCGGCAGCAGGTGGGGCAGGTTGGCATCGGCAGCATTTTCTCTCAGCTTCTGCAGGATGGGCTTTGCAGTGGTGCACCCCTCAAAGCTGATCCATGTCAATCTAATGGACATGGACAATGCAATGACATTAGTCATCAGTGCTACTATTTTGTAGCACTGATGACTATTTTGTACACTGCGTTTCTGTTGCACACTGCAACAAAACGTTTTCATGCATGTTTGGCATCTTTCTCTCCCTCCCTTTCTCTTCAGATTGGCTCAATAGTTCAGGGGAAAAAAACAACACAAGAAAAAAGTTTTCCAACCAGTGGTATTCACGTATAAAGTTCCACATTTGTTTAAATGAACTTGAGTAGGTCAGCTGGGCACTTGTAATGAATAATGTTGCAATAGATGCTTCGAGTTGGCGTGCAGAGGTGCAGAGTTGTTCTGTGAGCAGGTGACACCAAAATTACTGTTTTGATTTTAGTTATTTGTTAAAATACGGAACAAATAGCGTCCTTTATCAGTTCAATAAGGGATGCGTAATTTAACATCCAAATACTGGACGATTCCGTATTTCAAGGGATGGGTGGCAACCCTACTGTGGACTGAAATAAGTAATTATGTGTTATAATGGAATTTGTTAAAACAGACAACTAAAATGTTTATAAAAAAAATATCTTATCACAGCTATGATAACATTCCATCCACTCCTCTGACAGATACTCAATGGACCAGACTCCAGCTGTGTCCACTTTTCTCAAGTCACTGTCTGATCAGTAAGTTATTGTCAAATGTATTATCAAGCTAAATGCTGCATAATTTAAACTGTCTTATATTTGTGGCTGTACCAACAAGGATTAGGCACATAATATATATTCTACGTTTGTGCATTTTGCAGACAATTAGATTTCTCTGTGAAAGGAATTGAGAAATTGCAGCAGTAGTAGCATTGAGGAAGAAAGAAGAACCGCCCCTTACGAAGAAGCTAGGTATTTTTTATTCCAGATTTCTGTACAGATAGCTGTTAATTTGAACTTTATGTATTTTGGCTTTATATTTGGTAATTTACTGAATATCATTTTAATGGCCTCAACCAGTGTCAATATAGTTGACATTGATGAAGATGCCTTCAACAACCTGAACATTCAATGTGTTACTGTTCCAGGGGCTTTATTTGTGATTTACTGAAAGGGCCACTAAAATGACTTTATTTAAAAGGATTGACTGGGATGATGACACATGGGATGAAAGTTGGACTAAGGAAACAGGCAAAAATCAGTCATGGGTTCTGTGCGCAATTCTGCACATAAACAACAATGGAGAATGACACAAAAAGAATTGTGTCTATTGTCAACATGGACAAATGACAAGTCCGGGGAACTCTGGCTATGAGAAGGGGACAGTCACGGAGACCATGGACACACTGCGTCCAAAGCGGCGGAATGTGACACAATTTTGCACTGTTGCAAACACACAAATATCAGCACTTTTTAGTAAAAACATATAAAATTAAAAAAAAAGGTTTGTTGCTCAATGAATAATAATATTGCTTTGATGTTTTACAGACAGTGACCAATACAAAGACTGCAGTGTGAAACAGCCTCGATATCTGGCATGGTGCAAAGAACCATGTAAAACCATTCTGGCTGTAAGTACACACTATACTGCTATAAATAGGGTTTTTTTTCTATGGTAGGAAAGCAATATATATTATTATTATCTTTTTATTTCAAATCCAATTTTTTAGGCCGGACATGTAAAGGACTGTGCTCTGCTTCTGAGTTGGAACAGAAACATTTTTGGTGCAGCTGTAAGGAAAGAGAAACGCTATTTACTGTATATACTTCTAAACAGTTAGAGCATACTAATGGTCTTTGTCACATGTGTTTTTTAGTTCACGAGATGTACTATGCATACCAATCTGATTACAGGGTCTGTGGACCGGAGTTCTGCATCATGTGACTGCCGTTCATTAGTGGTACTTTGGGGCCTGTCGACGTGGGCCTTTGGAGGAAGACAGGAATAAAGAATGGATACGGAAAGTCTCCAAAGCACACAAAAGACTTGAAAAGATCTTTACGATGCACACTGGTTCAAAAACATACCCAAGTATCTGTCTTTCACGTAGACACTTTAGAAATGCAGTTACATTCAAAACCACCAGAATTATGTTTTGTTTCACATATCATCTTATTTGCTTCTTTATTTTTTGTATTTTAGATCAACCTCAGACCTGGAGTCCTTCCATAACCATATTCTTATGTATGTCTCAGAGCGGTCCTGCTTCAAACCACCAGTGTATTATGCTCGGACCCTGTCGGCATGGCTGGATTATAATTACCACCTAAACCAAGGAGCATAAGCAAATGCAGATGGCTCACATCAGTAAATTTATTGTAAATCCATAACTTATTCTATGCATACAGTGGCGATGTTGACATGTTTTTGTTTACTCCCCCAAGGCATGGCAGATTTTTTAACAAAACAATCAAGGATCTGGTGGCTGTGCACTATCAAGAAACCAAAAACCTACAAGTACATCCCAGATCTACAGAGCATTATTCTTCAATCTAGAGCAGGGGTGTCAAACTGGTTCCAGAAAGGGCCGTGTAGCTGCAGGTTTTCTTTCCAACCAAGCAATAGCACAAATACAGGAAGGGGCAAATAAATGAAGGAAGGAAGGAAGAAAAGATGTAGAGGAGAAAGGAAGATAGTAAAAAGTAAATGAACCATAAGGAGGAAAGGGAAGGAGGGAAGGAAGGCAAAGGGAGAAGTGGCAAGTAAATGAAGGAAGGAAGGAGGTAAGGAAGGATGTAGAGAAGAAAGGAAGGTAGTAAAAAGTACATTAAACAAAGGAAGTAGGAGGGAGGGAGGGAGGAAGTGTCATGATTGGTTCTGAATCAAACCCACATGCAGAACACTACCAGGAGACAGGAGGAAAAGTTTAACAGAGTTTATTAAATGTTTGCACAAAAATAAGACTGCGTTCAGGAAACAGGTCCGGGCTGGATTCTCAGGCGTCTGCAGAGATGACAGTTTGGTTAACCAGGTGGAGAGGAAGCGTTGTTTAGTTTTCAGATTTTTGCAGAATATACCTTGGAGAGTTTCAGGCTTTCTTCTCAGAGGGGGGAAACCGGTTGGGTCCAGAGACTGTTGGTTTGACAGAGTGCTCAGCAGGTGCAGCGTCTAACTTCTGACTGTTGGATCAGACCTTGGATTGAGGGGTTAGCTCTCCTTCCTGAAAGCAGCAGGTGGATTCCAAAGTGAGATCTTTCAGGTTTGAGAAATGCTTTAGGGCAGGCAGGCAAGATTCTGGTTAAGCTCTCCCAGAGCTCGGCCACACGAGATTCAGGTTTTCACTAGGAGCCACAAGACAAAAGGCTGGAGCTAGGACCAGTTTTCTAGGGACAAAAACTCAAGACAAGCGAGTTACATTCATAACCAAACTTAGCGCTAACACTAATGGTAGGCCGAAGAAAGGTCTGGCATCTGCTTAAGTAGAGGGTCCTCTAATGGGCTGACAAGCTCCAGGTGTGCTGGGTGAGCTCCAGCCCAGAAGAACCCACGGGAGCACTCTGCTGGGGAAAAGTGGAACAACTCAGATCCCAACAGTAAGGGAGGAAGAGAAGAAGCAAGTATCAAGAGGAAAGGAAGGGAAGGAAGGAAGGGAAGGAAGGAAGGAAGGAAGGAAGGAAGGAAGGAAGGAAGGAAGGAAGGAAGGAAGGAAGGAAAGGAAGCAGGAGCATCATATATATAAAACATTATGCTGCTATTAAAGCCTCTTACCCTGAGAAGATTTCATTTGACCATTGCTGTGGTAGACATCAAGACATGTCTGGCGCGAATGGCTTAGGTAAAAACAGAAACTGAATGCTTATAAATAAAGTTTAAAAATAAATAATTTCCATTAAATAGAGTTTATTTCATTTTCATCATTATTGACTTTACTGATAAAATATTATTAGATTCTACTCAGTGATTCTGAGTTGGTATTATTCAAACAAAAATTAATAAAATACAATTGATAAATACTTTATATTTGATTAAATCAACATAATAATATACCGAACTGCATGCAGACAATTTTTTCATGTAAAGATTAATAGTATTTATTTTGTCAATATTAATTAGCTCAGTCCCACTTTTTTGAGTGTCTAGACATTTTAAACATCCTTAGAAAGCTGAGATTTTCCACAATTCAACTGCCAAGTTAATTTTACGGATACAATGAGCACCAAAGCAGAATAAATAAAGATTACATTTAAGCATGTCTGTATTTACTTAATAATGAAGTAAAAATGTGGGGCAATTAAGGACACACTGTACTAATAAAAAGCGTTTGATTAATGTTGTAGTGTTTCGTTAATGTTGTAGTGTTTTCTTTAATGTTGTAGTGCTTTTGTAATTTGTTTGTAATCTAGCTTTCTTTAATGTTGTAGTGGTTTGCACCTCAGGGCCACTGTAGCAAACATGTTAAATCTATTCAGGTCCTGTCCGTGTTTATTTCTAAAATGTAAAAACTGAAATACAAGTAAGTCTATTTTTCTTGCAATTTTAAATATATTTCGATATTATTCAAGCAGTTAATTAAGGCGAATTGCCATAGAATGAGATTATTTATGTTGAAGATATATTTCAAGTGTATTATATCAAATTATTTTATTCTAAGGGCAAACATACTTCTTCCATTGGCAGAGTATCTTATTTACCGGCTTAAATGTTGGGTAAATGCGATTATTTTAAGAAAATGTTACTTTTTTCGGACCAGTTTATCTAGTGTATCTCAGTGAAAGCAGTTGCAGCCATTAAAGTGGATCAGAGTAGATTATTGTGTCACAACCCGCCTCTGCATCGACCCCTAATCAGCCACATGTCTAATTTGCATTTTTTGTTGTTTTGCCATCTTTTTGGTGCTTGGTACCAATAGTGGATGAATACTTAAACCCTTCAAACCTTTACAGAGCACAAAAGTGTCCCAGTGCATGTCTATGCAGATATTTTACTTAGCAATGTTACTTTGTTTCCACAATTCAAAAGATTTTCTAAAAGTTGCTGATCCAGAGCAAACGGGTCATTCCACCTCAGTGGAAATGCAAAGACAATGGCTGCAAGTGACATTTAAAAACACTTTTGCATTTATACAGCTTTTTTTTTTTTTGTAGTTAACAATCATCAAACCCTACATCATCATATTAATGTCCCGAATCTGTATAATTACTGTTAGTTACAAGCATCATTTTTCATAAGCAACTATTGCTGCTAAACTACAAACCTCTGTGAGGATCACACTGCGAAGCTAAAAACAGAAGCCTGACCGTTGACTCATGTCATGATGAATCAAGTAACTTAAGTTATTCTGCTTCTGTGCTCACACACCAGCATTTGTATTAAATTGTACTTGTCATGTAAGGATGCCAGAGGCACTGGAAACTTACTGCTGCAACACCCCACAGCTCAGGAGTCATACAGCGTTGACTCCTGCCACTCTTTACATGGCTGTGCTTATTTTAGAGGGGATACATTCAAATGAACACATGGATGAGCTACATGTTCAGCTAGATTTGACCTGCTTCCAGAGTCCTTCTGCCAGTCCTTCTGGGGAGTGTTGGCCTAGTGATTAGAGCAGTGCTCTGAGAAGGTTGAAAGAACCAGGTTAGATTCCCACAGCCTGCACACCTGGTTCCTGAGCAAGACCCTTAAGCTACGCTGCTCCCCAGGTGCCACACAATGGCAGCCCACTGCAAATGCAGAGGTAAATTTCTGCAATGTGAGATCTATACAGTTAAATTATTTAAATTATTTAAATTATTATTTAGACTGACTCTCTGGATCCAAACGTCAGAGCAGAACCAAATTATTTTACCTGTAAAGTGCTCACATACACAATGAGATAGATAGATAGATAGATAGATAGATAGATAGATAGATAGATAGATAGACAGACAGACAGACAGACAGACAGACAGACAGACAGACAGACAGACAGACAGACAGACAGATTGATTGATTCAGAACACATGTCCTCTTAAGGCACTTTACGGAGACAGTTCAGTCAGAATGATTAAAAGTTTCTTTCAAGAAAGAAACAACTGATTGCATCAAGTCATTGACATACCATACATGCTCCTCCTGGATGAGCTCGCTGCAATGTTTTAGTAAATTCAAGGTAAACTCAGGCTCAGTGTCAGCGGGCTTCTGCCATTCCCGACTTCAAGGAGACAGAAGCTGATACACAAAAAGTAGCAGAGATACAAAAGGCAACTGTCGACCAGCTCCACTGGCGGCCCCGTCCAGGAAACACACAGCCAGGCAGACGAGCTCCGAGCCAGCTCCCATGTCAGAGGATGAAGAGAGCACATCCAGTTAGTCACAGTCAGAGAAACAGGACTACACTGGAAAACAGGCAGATCTCCAACATCTAGAAACAAAGGTGTTGATGGCAGCAGCACAGCTGATATTTCTCTCCAGGATGGAGTCACAGCCAAACAGGAACAGACCAGATGAAGCTACTATGAGAAAAAGCAGAGAGAGCAGAAC